>JARACY010000967.1:0-70229 GCA_029255725.1 Scrobipalpa atriplicella | reverse complement strand
TATCACCAGGGTCCAGTCCAGCTGGAAAGTAACGCTACTTTTATTTAATCGCGGGAAAAGATAAGGTTAAGATAATAGCTGCGGTGCTTAAAGCTGGTCCAGTGTTTTTACACAACATAAGCAAAAAAATATTGCGCGATTTATTTAGCAACAACGTCGGACTTTTTTGTCAAGTTATGTACAAGAAACAATTTTACGAGATGATAGAGATGACTGACCCATGACTTGCATTCACCCAGCTAAAGAAATAACAAAAAATAAGAAATGCCTAACAAAAACAGATCACAACGAATTCAATACCTCCTCCTTTTTTGGATGTTAGTAAATAATATGAATATGGTAAGCAGATACATACTTTACTTTCGCAACAAACTTATGAGTCAGAAAATTTAAAATGTTCCCAGTCCTGCCTAACATTATCAACACCCTCCTAATGGCTGATTGTAATAACTCTGTTTTTAAATAGTGTCTTGGTTTGTCAACACTAAAATTCTCCATTACCTGGCAAGGTTCCAATGTCAAAAACACAATAAGTAGTCAACATTTACTGTAGATAGGTTTAGTGTTTGTGGTCTTACATATTGTAATAAAAAAATGTAGGAGAATTAGGAAAGCTGTGTTTAGATAAACTAGTCGTCTTACTGAAATAAAAAACATAGTTATCATGATTTTGTTGGATATAGCCTACTACATAACATAATACTATACTAGTATAATAAAATAATTTTAACTTATGAAGTAACCAGTTCTATAGGTACTACACAAAAAACTAATAAAATATACCTAGTAGCTGATTTGATACATGTAAATTATTTAACACCTTATTATAATTATTATTAGGTCTTACAATCTGACACTATTAATTAAAAAAAAAATTGGTCTAGATTTTAAAAAAAGAAGTTGATGGTTCTCAATTAATTGTGGTTTATTGAGATTTATAAAATCCATCACAATACTAAATTCTCAAAGTGATAAAAATAGATACTTATGAAGCATATGTAGGAAGCTTATTTATATACAGTCAAAAAATATTTATCAACATCTTATATTTAACATTACCATCTCATCATTAGGTAGGTACTTATGATTTAATCAAGCATTCTTATGCTCAATAATTTTCATGATAATTTATTTTACCCTACTATTGAGTAATTCATGCAGTAATGCATTACAAAAGGAAGGAAGAAATTACCTCCTAATCATCAATTAGTGAGCTCATAGTGATTCCCCATATCTTTTGTCAGTCTGCTATGCAAATTCTTGCATAAATTTTACAATGTTGAAAACAGTTATTTTAAAAGTGTGTTGAATAAACATGATTAAGAAAATATTGTAAATAAACTAATGTTCCAAAAAAATTAATCAATTTATTACTTTATCTGAGAAAAGCTTTAGTGATATCTTTTTATTAAAGTAATGTTTGAATCTATTAATTTTTCGGTAAGACCCGTAGCTATTGTTTTGAAAATAAATAAATGTGGTAAATAATTTCAATGCTTGTACTTAAGCAGATAAACGAATAAGAAGAACATTCTAATAGGAATTAAAAAATTGGTTTGGTAAGTTGGTAAAGTATGAAGTAAAATGCAGAATCTAAAATCTAGATGAAAGCGGAAATCGCGAGTGATTCTACAACTGGAGCGAGACCTTGACGCTGCTCAGTAACAACAGGTAATGAGGTAACAGAACGGACGACCTGAAAGCAATTTCGGCGACACCAAAACCGCTCGATAACCACCCAATTGCCCAACAACATCCACTGCGTTATACCACCATAAACCACTGACTAAAACACACTACGCACTAAAGCGATCTATTTCCCACTTCGTGAAACATTTCAGTAATTAAAAACGCTATGAAATTGTTTATAAATCCAATAAAAAACAGCTGTCACGTTATGTAAACTCCAAAAATAAATGGACGGGTACTCACACTAGAGATCTGGGTACGGCGGAAAACATCTTAAAATGTGTTTTTCATCTAATAAACCGGAAAACTGAACCAAGAGGTGCCTTCGCTCTTGAAGTATTTGAAGGTTTTATAAAATTGATGGAACTAACGCCCTCCAATGGCAGCCATTACACGGTCAGTCCAGATCGCGATCCGTGATCGTGATCGTTGATCGCGATCCAGATTGACCGTGTAACGTCTTGGAATGACGGATCGCGACATCGGATCACAAATATCTAGATTTTTTGAAATCCATGATCGCGATCCACGGATCGCGATCCAGATTGACCGTGTAATGTGAAGTTTTGTCAATTTACGTCAGTCAGCGTTCGCACCGCGATGGAGTCGGACGAGTCGGACAATAGCGATGACATGTCTTCTGAAAAAGATTTCATTCTAACTGGAATGAAAAAAATAATAATAATATTTAAATAATTAATAAAATTAATAAAAAATAGTAATAATAATAAATAAATTAATTAATTAAATTAATAAATAAAAATAAATAATAATAATAATAGGGATGGGTGAATACCTTCAAAAGAAGAGAAAAATAAAGAAATACATAAAAATAATAATAATATTAATCATTATTAATTAATTAAATTAATTTTTATTATTAATTAATTATTTAATTACTTATTTTTTTTTAATTATTTCATTATTATTATTTATAATTTTGATTAATTATTGCTACTTTTTTCTTATCGGAAGCCATTTTCACTTGTTAACGCGTGTTAACTATATGGTAGCGAGCAGTGGACTGACGTGATCTGGAGTGAACGTCTAATGTCGTTTCAATCACACCAAGATCCATCAATCTGGCGTGATCCGTGACCTTGATCGGATCGTGATCTGGACTGACCGTGTAATGGCTGCCAATCCATGTGGCAGTGGTGTGACTGATGAACAGTGTTGCCGCAACCGAGATCCCAAAATACACATATCCGCCGCAAAAAGTGTACATATTGTGACAAAAGTGTACATGAGCATTTTTTTTTCGCAAATCACTCATAACAGCAGTCTTTTTTTTTGTAGTAATTTTTTGGATGTTTTTTGGATTGAAAACGCCATTACTTTTTTCTTTTAATCTGTATGTACAAGGAATGACCCAATAATACTTAGAAAAAGTAGCTTGGTAAACGGTGGTTTATTAGCCATGGTACAAACATAAGAAACTCTTACCAGTATCAATTCTTTAGTCTCATAAAAATCACAAATGTATTGTAGGTATTGTAAACTAATATTTTAGGGCCCGGTAAATTGGGTAGTGAGATCGCTGATTCTGTGATGAGTGAAAGAGATGCTTTAATATGGAGTTTTGCTAGAGCAAGGGAGATAAAATGAGTTAGCTTTCTCTACGTTTCTCTATACGCAGCAGCGCTCATTTATTTCTTTGATTGAGATATTTTGGCGGTGAGTTCAAAGAAATTACACATGTACTGGCAAGATTACACATTACACATGGGAGCCCAAAAAGGTACGTCAAATGTGTAAAATGTACCCTAACGGCAACGCTGCTGATGAAGGAAGATTGATGTAGAGGGCGCGCGCGCGCTTCTAATCAAATAACAGAATAACAGATTAGTGCTTGCCGAGTATTTTCGTAAGACAAGCATTTGTATCAATCCCATGTATAGTATATAAATGACCTAACGGGTGTCCGTTAGATGCTACGTGCTACGTCGCGCAGGGCGCGGCAGTGCATGTATTGTATACACATGTATACTAGGTAATCTGTGCTGTCAATGTCACCAAAAGATCCTTGTACGACTGTATCAATCAGTTTCATTTTCCTATGTTCCCATTGTGTGTGAGTGTTGACAATGAAACATAGACAATACATGCACTGCCGCGCCCTGCGCGACGTAGCACGTAGCAGCGTCTTAAAGAGTCACAAGTGAGTCTGTAATATAAATTACAGCTCTGTCGCATTTAATTACTAACACACATACTTTATTACTAGCACGAAAGCATGCTTTTATGAGCAATTGCTCATTTGTAGCACGTGGGAACCAACATTGCTAGTAATTAGCATGCTAATTAAAGGTGCCCATAGACACAGATTATAAACCTTATTACGTCTCGATACAACACAAAATCGCTTGAAGGGTACCGTGGGAAAAGATGTCGAGCTATGAGCGATATCTTACAGTCTCTTCCGTGTGTATGGATACTTTTAGTTTAGAGCGTGCTCAAAAATCAACCGGCGTTTGATTTTCGAGCATGCTACCCGAGGTGCGAGTAGAAGGGGGCGTGCCGTGCTCCGAGTACTCGAACGGATTTTGAGCACGTGTGAACGGCTTTTGAGCATGCTTATTTTATGAGTATGTTTAAAACAAGCATGCTTATTGCTGGCATATGTGAACAGCTGCAGAGCATGCTAATTTTAAGCATGCTCATAAGCATGCTTCAAAATGAGCTTGTGTGTCAGTACCTTCGTTCTGTCAAATACTCATTCAATCATTTGGGCCAGCTAACCACATGCTCACCAAACAATACGTAAACAGATATGAGAATTAGCAAACTAGTATAAAAGATTAGTTACATAATAGCAGAAAGCGGCGCAGCTCTATCAATTAATCAATTTTGACATAAGCAGAAAAACCTGAGAGAAAAACATATGATCGTGGTCACAAATGTGTTTTGGCGTAATTTTTCCATTATAAAATCAAAATTCTGCCGATGCCATGATTCGAGAAGATGACCCACAGTTTAGGATTACGACGTTCCAGCAAATGGCATCGGCATGTACTGGCGCCCTCATAACCTCATTGTTTAGTAAGTGATTTTCCCTATTGATTTTTTCTCGTAAGTTCCTGTGTTCATAACTTGTCTAAATTATGGTTGTTCTCTTTTAATTACAGTGACCCCCTTAGACGTAGTAAAGATAAGGTTGCAGGCTCAGCAGAAGGCTTTACTTTCGAATAAATGCTACCTGTATTGCAATGGTTTGATGGAACACTTATGCCCTTGCGGCGAATCGGCATGGATCCCAAAGAGAGTGCATTTTCATGGCACAATAGTAAGTACTAGCAATAATTGTGTATAAGAAAACAATAAATGCCTTTTACCGGAAGCACTAATGTAATGCCTATTTACCGGATAGTATTGTTTTATTAGGACCGGTTGTAAAGGTTAACCGTTCAGAACTGTTCACACTTTATGTTAAACTTGGTTTATAACCCAGGGTAGTTAGTTATAAGTAGGTAAGTATAATTTTGTTTAATTAATGTTTTTTCTTAGTGCAAGAGACATTTTAATGGTTTTTACAACTATTTATCTGATTATTTTGTTAACAGACATAAATAAAGTTGTAAATCATGATCTATTTAATAAGATAATGGATGTTTTTATCTCCATACTTTTAATATAATCTTAAAACTGCTTGCAAACCCCCTGCAAGAAGTTAAAATTTAATCTATTTCTGTGACTAATATAAAAAAAACTTCTTTTCCAGGATGCATTCTACAAAATAGCAAAATTGGAAGGTGTCCCAGCTTTATGGTCAGGCCTAAGCCCCACTCTAGTCTTAGCGCTTCCTTGCACAGTGATCTATTTTGTCTCGTATGAACAACTCCGATACAAACTAAAGACGAAGTACAATGAGTATAGCGGCGATAGTAAGTATTTTTATAGTAACTCTCATAGATTGCATAAAGTAAATCATAATTCACATCATTACTTGATTATAGTTGCAATTGCAGTTTTTTATAAAAGCTTACTTACAAATAACCTTCAAGGTTTGTGGAATCTATACAGTCGTACAAGGATTTCAAAACAGCTCTGACATCCCCTATAGAGCCTCTATAGCTCCTGTCAATGTCACCCAAGCGCCTAAAGATCCTTGTACGACTGACGACTGTAGTTACCTACATTCTGTGTGCAATTCAATTCACATATTCAAATTAGAACAATGTTTTGGAAAACATAAAAGATATAGTTTGCATCTAGTTAATAGACACAAATGTTTATATCAGACCTTGTAAGCATATTTTCAAGAATTTATGTTATTTACAGGAATAAGCATCATGAGTAGATTCAATTTATTGTTTAATCTTAGATGACTAATTTTAACTTTATTCCTAACCAATTACAGATAGTCAACCAATGTGGGTGCCTTTAATAGCAGGGGCATCAGCAAGAACCACAGCTGTCTCAATAGTTAGCCCCCTCGAACTTATTAGAACCAAAATGCAGTCCAAAAAGCTAAGTTATTCAGGTATGTGTTTAATATCCTGACTTATTTGGCTACAGTGTTTGCCTGACTATTGACTCAATAAATAATTTATTTCAGAAATTACTAGTGCAATAATAAAAGTTCTAAAAGTGGAAGGATGGACTGGATTGTTTCGCGGATTGGGGCCCACACTTCTCAGAGATGTACCATTCTCTGGTAAGGATTACTAAGTTTCCGCTGCATCATCATGTTGTATGGCGTTTTCTGCGTTGATCCTGTATGTCGATCAGAAGTTTCCCTGATACAACATCATAATAATCAATTTGTTTCCTGCTTATAATGAAACTGTTGATAAAGGGTTTTTATTTACAGGTTTGTATTGGACTACTTTTGAAACGGCAAAGAGAGTATTAAAAAAACCGGATGTGGAAGAAAACACATTTTTATTCAACTTTATGTGTGGTTCAATAGCTGGCAGTGTGAGTTTTTCAAATTATTTTTATTAGTTATACCTGCATATATCGCTAAATTTTATTGAATTTGAAGCCAAAACTGATCACTTTCAAATGACATATTAGGAAACGCATCCAATCAAAATGTAATAAAATGGATGTAACAAGTTAACAGAGAGTGTTAGGGCGTTTGTGCACTCATTGTCTGATCCAAATTGGATACGCATTTAATATGGATGAGTGCACAAACGTCCTTAATGTATTATTATTGTTTGTTTTAGATTGCCGCATTCGTAACATTGCCATTCGATGTCGTAAAAACACATCAACAAATAGAATTAGGCGAAAAAGAAATTTATGCTGGTAAGAAAGTTTTGTCATTACATTTTAAGATTTTATACTTCTTTAGTTCCTTACGTGGATTTTATGTTTTTTATGTTTTTTGCACTCACGTGTGTAAAAGAGAACAACCATAATTTAGACAAGTTATGAACACAGGAACTTACGAGAAAAAATCAATAGGGAAAATCACTTACTAAACAATGAGGTTATGAGGGCGCCAGTACATGCCGATGCCATTTGCTGGAACGTCGTAATCCTAAACTGTGGGCCTCGTATATTCAAAGTGGCGCCAGCGTGCGCCATAATGATCGCCACCTTCGAATATGGGAAACAGTTCTTCCAAAAATACAACACACAGAAATATAAGGAGAAAATGCAGAGGTAAATTGAATACTTTTTTACAGCATACTGGTGTAGATTCTCCTTTAGGACCATTTTGTCCACTTCCTAAAATGTCGACTTCCCAAAAAGTTGAGTTTCCTAAAATGTTGACTTTTCATAGTTTCGCAAAATGTTGACTTCCCAAAATGTTGACTTTTTTTTCCTTCGCCAAAGGGGTCCGGAACTTAGAAAAGTTTTGATTGATTTTGTATGGACCATCGACTTAGCCGAATTTTCGAGTGCAATTAGTATGGCAGCTGGACTTGTAAAATTTTACTCGAGAGATGGATAAGTTTAAAGGGACTGGCGAAAAATCAATGCGCCCCACCAAAAAGCGGGGGCTCGGGGGGCACAGCCCCCCGCAATAAAAAAATACTATATCCTACAGCTGTCAAACTTAAAACGGCCGTATCTCGGAAACTATCGATTCTAGAGTACTGGTGTGTAGGGACAAATGATAGGTCTTGTCGAGATCTACATTTCGAATGACAGCTGTCAAACTTAAAACGGCCATATCTCGGAAACTATCGATCCTAGAGTACTGGTGTGTAGGGACAAATGATAGGTCTTGTCGAGATCTACATTTCGAATGACAGCTGTCAAACTTAAAACGGCCATATCTCGGAAACTATCGATTCTAGAGTACTGGTGTGTCGGGACAAATGATAGGTCTTGACGAGATCTACATTTCGAATGACAGCTGTCAAACTTGAAACGGCCATATCTCGGAAACTATCGATCCTAGAGTACTGGTGTGTAGGGACAAATGATAGGTCTTAACGAGATCTACATAACAGAAGGCAGCTGTCAAACTTAAAACGGCTAAATCTCTGAAATTATCGATCCTAGAGTGATGGTGTGTAGGGACAAATGATAGGTCCTGACGAGATCTACATGACAGATGACAGCTGTCAAACTAAAAACGGCCATATCTCGGAAACTATCAATCCTAGAGTACTGGTGTGTAGGGACAAATGATTGGTCTTGTCGAGATCTACATTTTGGATGACAGCTGTCAAACTTAAAACGGCCATATCTCGGAAACTATCGATCCTAGAGTACTGGTGCGTAGGGACAAATAAGGGATAAATAGGGAGAAATAAGGGATCCTAGAGTATCGATAGTTTCCGAGATATGGCCGTTTCAAAATTGAAAGCTGTCATCTGTCATGTAGATCTCGTCAAGACCTATGATTTGTCCTTACATACCAGTACTCTAGGATCGATAGTTTCCGAGATATGGCCGTTTTAAATTTGACAGCTGTCATTCGAAATGTAGATCTCGTCAAGACCTATCATTTGTCCCTACACACCATTACTCTAGGATCGATAGTTTCCGAGATATGGCCGTTTTAAGTTTGACAGCTGTCATCTGTCATGTAGATCTCGTCAAGACCTATCATTTGTCCCTACACACTAGTACTCTAGGATCGATAGTCTCCGATATATGGCCGTTTTAAGTTTGACAGCTGTCATTCGAAATGTAGATCTCGTCAAGACCTATTATTTGTCCCTACACACCAGTACCTTAGGATCGATAGTTTCCGAGATATGGCCGTTTTAAGTTTGACAGTTGTAGTGTTTTTTTTTTATTGCGGGGGCTGTGCCCCCCGATTGATTTTTCTTGAAAATTTTGCAAGTCCAGCTGCCATACCTAACACTGCCCCCCGATTGATATTTCTTGAAAATTTTACAAGTCCAGCTGCCATACTAATTGCACTCGAAAATTTGGCTAAGTCGATGGTCCATACAAAATCAATCAAAACTTTTCTAAGTTCCGGACCCCTTCTTTGGCGAAGGAAAAAAAAGTCAACATTTTGGGAAGTCAACTTTTTGGGAAATGGATAATCAACTTTTTGCGAAGTCAACATTTTAGGAAACTCAACTTTTTGGGAATGGGGACTCGACATTTTAGGAAGTGGACAAAATGGACCTAAAGGTAGATTCTGCCGTAGACTTAATATGGGCTTTTCAATATGACATTTGTAGAAGAAAAAGAAGAGATTTTCTTTATTTCTGATAGAGGGCTTAGCAGATCATGATCTGTCAGTGTCAAAAATAAAATATTTTTCGCATAAGCATAGAGATCATATACAACTCATATACAACTTAAACAGATCATATACAACTTAAGCCATCTGTCGGAGCTTTTGGAATAATTTATTGTCACATTGAAAAGACCATATTACTAGTTAAATACTAGTAATTAGTTTGGTCATTTCACTTTCTAAAATTTCAATAAAATTGGAGACAGAAATTCATCTGCTGATTACAATCCTGTCAAAGTGACATTACACATCTAATATTTAGCCTAATATTACCCAAAAAAAGGTGACATATTATGTACTATAGATAAGCACTATACACCACTTTGACAGGATTAAAACATTTATGTTGTATTTCTGCCTCTTTATTTATTAAAATTATAAAAGATAAAGGATTAGAATAGAAGTGACATGACCAAGTTGTGTGTACGACCGAATTGGCATCATTGGTCCATATTCTTCTTGAGTACTAAAATAAGTTAAATCCACTGCTACTGCTAAGTTAGCTATTTATTTCTGCATGTGCATGTTTATGTTCAAGCCTATTATTCTTTTCAGAGAGGGTATAGAGATTGAAATAATTAAAAGCAAATAGTTGCATGATCTTGCTTGAATTGGCACATTACTTGAAAGGTATAAAGATGTATTTTGTAATGTTACATGAATGATATAATATGGTTGTGAAGTAATTGTAGTTATTCTAGATATCTTATGATGTTATGACAATTATTTTTCTATATAGCAGTGAACTTAGATTAGATTAGTAGTTTTACTACTAATTAGTAGTTTTACCATTAACGTATACGAGTCCAAATATGACCACCTATTTTCGATCATTTATATTTGTTTGGTTACCTTTACTGAGTGAAAATATCTGATAAAAAATTGTGGTCATATTTGGACTCATATGCTGTAAAGGGTCCGTTTCATGTTTTCTGGCATTCTTGTAATTTACCTAGTTGTAGTTGTTTGTTTTTTTAAGTTATTGTGGCTGTAGGTTTAATAATTATTTTTTCATAGTTTTTCTACAAAAACCTTATTGGTAACTCAGGAAGTTAAATTCCATTTATTAAGTTAGTGTTTAAAAAATTATATTCCTCCATTGTATAAAATTCTATGTGTTATGTATTTCTGCCTTATATAGATAAATTCTCTAGATATAATTGAATTACAATTTTGGTTCTCGCGATAATACTCTGTATACACAAAAGACTTTTTACTTATTAGATCTGAAATCACACAATAGTACCAGACCAGCCTATTTCACTGTTATAAAATTAAAATCCGTGACCTACTTAGTCAGTTGAATAACAGAGCTTTGGGCGAACACACATATTATAAAGACATGTTTTGTTTACTTTTTACAGACATCAAGAAATCACATTACTCCCAATGACTCCATCCGGTGCAGGCAATGACTACTCCTGAGAAACAACCTTTTTAGATTAGGGACAAAGGCTATGCAAAAGCATTGCTATTGTATTAAATTGTGATAAATAAATGACCACCTTAAATGATGACAACATTACTTATATCATTATGGAATTTCATGTGTAAAATATTTTGAGTTAATACTCAAATGCCTGTCTTAACCCATATGCATTTGATATAATAGGTAGTTGGGATTATACTCGCAGGTTATGGGGTAAAAATCAAACTGTTTTCATAGAAATAATGGTAGTCTTTGTAATTATTTATTTTGTACAGAGTGGTACAAAAAATATACAGTTCTGTTTATTTTAAAATTAATTCATTGTTTTGCTTTGTAATTCTTTAAAAACTGTTGTTTCAATTGGAAGAGGTGGAAAATTGTAAGGAAATGAAAGCACTAAATTGTGGACAAAATTTTGTTTTTGATAACAGTATAACAATACTGTTTCTAATTGACGATTCATCCGTATCATACATACATACATACATAAAATCAAGCCTTTATCCCGTATCAATGGGTGTGATATCCGAAATATGTTCCAAATATCTTGTAACTACATACATACATAAAATCACGCCTTTATCCCTTATGGGGTAGGCAGAGCGAAAACGACCGAAATATCAGTCATTCCGCCACGTCTGACAAGTTTTGAGGGTTATTTCAGATGGTCATTGTGTATTGCTATAGTGACAGGTTGTCAGCCCATCGCCTAAATTACAATACTGAAACCCTCAAATCCCTTAGCTGACTTTTACAGCATGCCCGGGAGGATATGCAGCTGGCACATTCTATGTTTTTCTGTCACTCCCAGTCCAGCATGGATGAATGGATGAATCTTGTAACTGATCAAACCAATGTGATATTTTGTTATAAAAGTCCATTCTCAAGTTGCATTCAAATAAGCTTTTGCAGTAAATGTTATAATATAATGATCCTATTTTATTTTTTATTTAGATTTTAAATTATATTGATATCTGCTGCAGGGAATTGGACAACATTATATTGTATAGTTTTTGAATTGCAATGAAAATGTTATTTGTAAATATTGATATGATGTTATTACATTAGTTCTTCTAATTTAGATTCATGTGTCTTATTTAGTATTTAGTGTTCCCTCCAAAAACCTTCGAAATTGAAATAACTAAATTAAAACAGGTACTTATTTATTACATTATCTTAAAGTAAATGATACATTAGTGTACAATAGGTCCTAAGGGTTCTGCTTTTATGTTGCCAAGATCCAATCTGCTGTCTATAGATTCATCAATCTGACCGACGATTGCAATGTTGTCGCCACGAATAATATGAAGTCCTAACACCACTTGGGCCACTCCAGTAGACGAAGAGAACACTCGTTCATGAGATTCATCCAGTATTATGTTGATTGTTTGATCGAATCCTTTCAAAGTACCGATAAAATTCCGGCCATCCGCAGTTATCACTGAAACTGTTTGATTTACGTAGTTCTCCAATCCTGAAGCCATTTCCTTCGACACAAATGTTGGTGCCGCTAAGAAGAGCACGTCTGAAGGAAAATTAAGACACTAAACAGTATTTTATTACGAAAAAACGTGAAAATAGTGTATTTATATTATCTTTGCGTGAAAATGCGGATTTTGTTTGGTTATATCGTCGAAACGAAAATGACAATGACAAACGAAATGTCAAAATAAGCGTCTGTCAGAAAATAAGGGCCGCCATGCAAAACCTGACCCGACTCACCCGACCACCCAACCCACAACCCAAGATTACTACACAACTAAGATTTTTTGATGGTAGCAACACTGTTCACTAATTCGAGTAAACCTTTAAACGCCTTAAGCCGGCTACGCACTATCCATCGCGGCTGTACGTCCCGCCAAGATCACGGCGCTGGATGTAGCATACGCACCATCGTGCACGAAAAATTTGCTGTACAGCCAGCTTGTCAAAATGAATCAGACGTACCAGTATTGCCAGATGCCCGTGAGTCTAAGTCGCCCAACTTTGTATCGGAAGTAGCCCAAAAGGGCTTATTTGTATGGGCTTCAACGTTTTCTTGTCGCCCAATGTCGGATTTTGAGTAGCCCAAACGCCATTCATTATTTGTATGAGGCTTTAACGTTTTCTTGTCGCCACTGGAGGCCCTGAAGTAGGCTTGCCAACTCCAAAAACTGCATTTCCGGGATTATCCAGCTCGGCATCCGGGACTTGGGTCTATTGTGCGGGACACAACATACCACATACAAAATACATACATAACATACATATACTATGTCGGTGTCACGCTTCTTTCCCATTGGAGTAGGCAGAGACCACTTCCTTCCACTTGCTACGATCGTGACACACTTCTTTCGCTTCGTCTACTAACTTTCATCACTCTTCATACATGCTCGTCTAAATAAAATACAAAGTGGATAAGAAAAAAACTAGGTTAGTACTATTATGTTATTTCAATAAAATTTAATGAAAAAATCAACACAAACTTAGGCAAACATTTCAAATTTTATATGTTATTCTAATGAAATTTAACAAAAAATCAACACAAACTAAGGCAAACATTTCAAATTTTAGTTACGTTTATAATTTATTAATTTTAAATGAGTATTTATTTTGAGATTTTGCTCATTTTTTGGCTCCTCGCGCGAAATAAACAATGAAATTTTAATACTGTGTGTGTAACAAATTACTGCCCAATCCGAGGATAGTTGATATGAGATACCTAAATACTAATAATGTCAATCAATCTCTGATTTCCGGGACAATAGGCGTCCCGCAAGGGGTCACGGCGGGACGGCCCAAAATCGACCCAGAAGCGGGACGTCCCGGAAAATCCGGGACGGTTGGCAAGCCTACCCTGAAGTAACCCGAACGGCGACAAATCGCCCAATCTGGCAACCCTGTGACGTACGTCAGCGCTACTCACTATCCATCTGCTGGACGGTCGCGGTGGTGGGGGCGCTTGCTGGACGCAAAATTGATCCAGCACATCCAGCAAGGTAATAATAATAATTATTATTACCTTGCTGGATGTGCTGGATGTGGCTGACAGCAAATTTTTCGTGCACGATGGTGCGTAGGCTACATCCAGCGCCGTGGCCTTGGCGGGACGTACAGCCGCGATGGATAGTGCGTAGCCGGCTTTAACACCTTTACATTGTTATCTCTTTCTGCACTTCGCCTTATTTTCAGTACGTAAAAAAAAAAAAAAAAAAAAAAAAATGTCGAACTCAATAGTGCAATATGTTTTGTTACGAAGTGATTTATTAAAAGAATTAGGATGGTCTATTGGTGCTTTGGTGGCCCAGGCGTGTCATGCTTCGACTGCAGTACTGCACGTATACAAAGACGATGAAGTTACCATACAATATTTGAATGATCTGGACAACATGCACAAAGTAGTTTTGGAAGTAAGTTTTGCTGTATTTTTACATAAAATAATAGTTGGTACCTACGCTGACCCGGCGAACTAACTGCCTAAACCACGAGCTCCGATATTCTATTTTATTAGCTCTTTAAATTAACTGGGTACCAACATATTTAATTTAGGTTAGGCAGATGTTGATATAATAACATAAAAATAGGTACCTAAACTTACAATTAAGGGTCTATGTGCTCGCGGCAACTGTCCCTTTCAAACCAATGACAGAATGCGCGCTCTGTCCTTTTCTAGCATGGGGCTGTTTCAAGCCGATTTCATATATTTTTGCATATATCTCAATGTATACAAAAAGTATTGAAAAACAGAGTTGATCATGATGTTCTTCATAATTATACGGTGATTTCGATATAACATTTGCTGTTTCTAAGCTCATAGAAATGTCACAGTTGTTCAAATTCAGCATTGAGACGCCAGATTTTCATGATATTTCTGATGATTTCCTGGTGTAATCATAGTATTTTTAGATTATATCTATGAATCTAGTTGTTCTCCATATTTTAGAGAAGCTAACCATATATAGATTTATTGAAAATTCAACTATTAACTATACTAACAAAGTCAAATGCCGGACGTTTTTAGCCCGATTTAGAGTACTTCCCTCCTTAAAACGTTCATTTAAGAAATTACAAATAAGAAAAACAATCAACCATCTATATTTTTAAGGTGCCCAGTGAAGAAGCTCTGAAGAAAGTAGCTGCCAAGTTAACAGAGAATGCTATAGACCACAAACTATGGATTGAGCAGCCAGAAAATATCCCTACTTGTATAGCTATAAAGCCGTATCCTAAAGATCAAGTCAAAAAGTATGTAGGAAAATTTCGATTGTACAAAGCAGGCATTTCTAGTTGAGTTTGAGTAATAAATAAATGATAATTTAATTTATGTGATCATAAATTTTTTTTTTTTTAGTTTCATACCTATAGGGTGCCACTATCCTTTGTCCTATCACAAGGCTATATTTTCAACTGCAGTTAAAAGATAGACTTATGTAGATAGAGATAGAAGAGCCAGGTGCAGTAACTGTATAAATGTTATGGGTGGTTTAAGGTAGGTACAGTTAAAGAAAGGTCAGGTCAAGAGTACCCTAAACCGACGAGCGTGTATGCAAAGATTAATGAACGTGGATGAAGCGAAAGAAGTATGCAAGGATCGTACCAAGTGGAAAGATGTGGTCTCTGCCTACCCCTCCGGGAAAGAGGCGTGATTATATGTATGAATGTATGTACAGTACAGTTAGTAAGTTGAACTGTGTAATCAATCTGTTCTTCCGGTGGGCTTTCAAGTTCAAGTAGGAACTATGAACTATCCTAATGCATTGTACTTATTACCTATATTGTAGGTATATTGATTACATAACATACCTATTCATTAATATTTTCTATATATATTTGAACTAAACACAAATAAATAGATTGCATAGGCGCCACCATAAGTTTATTGTGTCGCAAATACATAGGTATATTTTCATGAATATAATAAACACTGAGTAGATATAATAAATATTCATGAATATTTTCATGAATATTCTTAATTTTTGTAATACCCTTGATTATCTTAGCTTTAAATATCGAAAGTGCAAAAATCCGTTCTTCCCTTCTAGGGGGGATAGGTGGAACTATTACGCTAGTAATGATAGTAGTTCAGTGGGTGGAACAGATGAAAAAACACCTTACTTGTGGTGGCGCCACGTATCTACGCAATCGAACCAACCTAACCTAACCTAACCTACCACATTTTCACATTACACACTCATAACATAAAGGTAATCTCTACTATATGCAGTTACAAAAACATAATTATGTACAGTCAGCAAAGGTGATTGTTGTACAGGGCAGCTCGAAACATAACTAAATATGAAATTATTTATAATTTTTCATAAAATTTTATATATTTAATTCAGTAAATGAAAAGATTCAGTGCGAAAATAGAACAAGCATGGAATTTGATGGCGCATATTTATGTATTAATTAATTAACACACGGCTGGTTGCGTGGGGTTTATGCCTAGGTCTTTGACCTAAAACCTTCAAAATTGAATGTAGAAGGTTATAGACCTGGGCATAAACTTCACACGATCAATCGACGGTTAATTAAATACAAAAGCGCGCCCTCAAATTCTATGCCTGTTCTCTTTTCGCACTCTACACTATACGATTTTTTATAACAAACCATTAACTCCTTTGCTGTGCTGACTGTACGTACTCACCTACATATCAAGGTCACAATTACAATTCCACGTCTACGATAATCCACATAAAATTAAAAAATATAACAAAATTCTTACAACAACAAAGGCGCATTTTAAAACCATTTCTCTAAACCGGTTTATAAAAATGTAAGTAGATCGAATACAAAATGCTTTACTAAGATTTTGTAATTTATGGTAAAATAATGACTGAATTCAAAATGGGCCTATATTTGATTATAATATAAAAAAACTTTACTTTCAATAAAATAACTAATTTCTAAATGGTTCACTGTTTGAATCAGTCTAAGCCCCCGAGGATAAAATCTCAAATAGATTTTTACCTTATTAAAAATCATTGAACAATACATTGAGTACCAAAAATTAAATAAAGTTTGGTCAGCTAATTTTTTTACACCTTCAGTATAAAATGTATTTTTTTTTTAAACTCAGCTTGTGGAGCTTGGTCCATTTGGTCAGAATTTTAATAAATTAGGTCTAATAATTTTGTAATAAGAAATGTTTGAAATTAGATAATTTACGAAACAACTATTAAAATCCTCGTATCAAAAAATAAAACTATCCATCTCGATCAAGCCAGAATTACGAGGTTTCGAAGGTGAGTAAGAATTATAATTATAAAAAAATACTTTCTTAAAATTTTAGCGGTCAAATGGTAATAGCTCTACCGTACGACCATTCAGTTGTTAATTTGTTTTGGATCCGCGCGCACATATTTTTTTTACTTACATAATTTTTATTTTATTGTGAAAAATATGGAAATAAGATTCGATATCATTGTGTTAGGAGCAACTGGGTTTGCTGGGAAGCATGCTGCAAAGAATTTGGCCTATCTGTGTAAAGATATAGAGTATGCGGATATACGGTGGGGTATCGCTGGACGATCCATGGAGAAGCTGAAGAATTTTCTTACCGAGTTGGAAGAACTAGGTCAGTTATTTTATTTCATTATACCTATGGCAAGAACAGTGATAAGTATTTCAGATATGTGATTTTTAATACGAATACTTTCTGGCCAGCATTTGGCAGCCGAAATTTGCGAGGTTGATACATCTTTCATCCTGTGTACCTAACTTTTTTTGGAAAAGCATTGTGTTATAGTTGCAGTTACTTTGGCTATTTCAATCATCAAATATTTTTTGAGGAGTAGTGAAAATCGAAATCAACTTAACTAAAACACTGACAATATGCCTGTTTTATTTAGATGTAGACATAAAACGAGTGTTAATGCTTCATTGTGATATTACGAAGAACGACGACGCCTTACTGGAAGTAACTCGCCAGGCAAAAATAATCGTTAATGCGACTGGACCGAACACCCTTCTGAGTGAACCTGTGGTCAAAGCATGCATCGCGACTGGAACGCACTATGTTGATATATCTGCAGAACTGCATGTGAGTTTCTGAGTGTTTGGGTATGAAATATGTAAATCAATAAAAAGACATACAAAAATTACTTAGAAGATCGACCGTGATATTTGGCTTCTAAAGCCACGAAAGTTACTCAGTCAACTTAATAGAAGAACTTTCATTGATTTATTAAACCGGCTGCCTCCGAGGTCTGGTGGTCTGAGACATGGGCTTTCGATCCTGAGGTCCTGGGTTCGATTCCCAGGGGGAGAAAGCAAAGTTGATATTTGTTAATTTATCACTTCATGAGATTAGATTTTCCCCAGTTTGGTAAGGACATTGCAGGCTGAATCACCTGATTGTCCGAAAGAAAAAGGATTCCGTGCTTCGGAGGATACGTTAAGCCGTCGGTCCCAGTCGCTGTCTTTGATAGTGGTCGTTACACAAACCATGTCAGAGGTCGGGTCGATCAACTCTGAAACCCACACGACAGAAGAAGAAGATTAAAATGTTGACTTCCCTACAAAGACTTTTAGGTATACCCACAAAAGAATAAAAGCTAGCGCTTCCCAGCAACGACTTTCTCAAATTAGTGGGTAATGGGTATACCTACAAAATATGGAGGGAGAAATATTTTTTACATTTCCATGAAAATAATCCTTCGTGAAAATTATTCAATTTCGTTGACTGAAGAAATCGCTGTCAGGGTAGCGGCAGCTGTCCTTTGCCTTACATTCTTCCCTTGTATTTTTAGCACATGTTGAACATTTACCGGACGTACAACAAGGCAGCTCAAGAATCGAACGTACTGATCGTCCCCGCTTGTGGGTACGATTGCATCCCAGCTCTAGGAGGACTTATTTATTTAGAGAAACAGTTCCAAGGTGAGTGCCTATTCAATGGTTTCCGCGTATCATGTGCATATTTACGTTTATTTCATTTATTTTTAAACAGGAAACTACATTCATACAATTCGTGTAACGAAATCTTAAAATGTAAATAAGTATAGTTATTTTATTCACTTTTTTCTTTACATGGGTTATTTATCATCAAACTATTTCATGCCCATACCATAGTTTAGTTAACTCCAGGAAAATTATGTTCTGTCTTAGCTTTTGCTACTAAATGCACATTCCGATGCTTAGTCACGTAGGTTCAATGATCGTAACAAATGGAATACCTAGGCTACTGAATCATTTTCCCTATTTACCTATAGGTACCCATTCCAGGAACTCTACACACTGTGGAATGTTACAACATTTTGGACATACCGAAAAAGGCGTACCTTCCTGGTTGCAACAAATGCCTCCTCCACTACGGGACATGGGAGTCCATGATACATGAAATGCAGAACTACCGACAATACAGAGAGCTGAAAAAGCAGACTTTTCCGAATCCAGATCCTGTGCCACAGGAAATTAACAGGTTATAGTTTAGAAAAACACTAACTTGATGCGATAGTTACATTTTTCAAAATGCGTAATTTTTTTATTACTAGGGTAAATACGCTAAATGTCGGCCCCTTTACGGATTTTCTAACTTTGGATTGCTCTGGCTCCATCAGTTTGCAACGAAAGGATAGCTTTTGCTGCGTTTTAGACAGATTGATAAATCTATTTTATGTTCGTAGGCTTAAAATTGACTTTCCTACTAAAAGAAAAAAGTAGTAAGGCTTAAATGCGGTGAGGTCCAAAAAACCCAAAAGTCGGCCGTTTTCAGCCCAATGGTCGGTCCCACTTTTCCCAAATGTCGGCCGCGTATAGGATGTTTAAAATTAAGACAATGATAAATATTATTAATATGATTTATATAATATAAGCATAAATTTAATAGATAACAACAAGTTCCAAAGGATATTTGTCCTATCCTAAACCATATTTTGTCATAAAAATGTTTTCAATAATGTCAACTCCTCAAAGTCAAATCATTTATTTCCAAATAGATTCTTACGAACACCTATAAATCCTAGTAGGTATGCCTATGTCAGCTTTAAATTGTAACAACTGTTAGTTTACAAACTTACTCGTCAGTTTATATACTATCGGTAGGTTAGGTTAGGTTAGATTATAAATTTCCTAAGATAGATTATATATAACGGTTTATGCAATATTATGGTGACACCTATATCCAAACCTCACTCCTTTATAATATTTATTTATAAATAATAAAATAAAATCATCATATTAATAAATATGAAGTTTTGAGGATATAAGTTAAAATAATAAATAAAAAACATTCAGCATGTATAGTGGCGCTAGAATTCGAGGCTGGCCGACATTACGATCTATAATACTTCTAAAGTCGGCCCCTGTTTTGTGTACCTTATTTATCGAGATTCAACTTATATCACCCCGGCCGTAATTTGGTGATTAAACGTGAAATAGATTTATGTACCTATTACCCTTACAAATTTTCATAATTAGCCAATAAAATTCGTTAAATCGTTGAATTTATAAAACAGACTGCATTTGCTTTAAGTCGGCCCCGGCCGAGATTGCGATTTTAAGCCAAAACTCGTGTTCTAATGGCGGCCCCCTATTTTTCCCTTAAACCAATACATAAAATGTTGTAAAAACTATGTCAAAATGTAGTAAAAACAACTATTTAGTGATAAAACAGCTTAATATAAAATAAAATAAACGTAAAACGTTTTTAACACAAATCCCCGAAGTGTGGGTACTCACAGCAAGTAAGCTACTTTAGCGAAGAATTTGACGCTTCAACGGCGCGATATCTACTGACGCTCAGTGTGCGATGAGCGAGTGACGTAATTGGATGGTAACGGTTTGTACGTATTAAGTATAAATTAAGGTTGCAATACGTGTGGCACAATCCCCATTTATTACTTTATGAACTTAAAGCAAGCTGAATACGTGTAGATGGCCGACGTTTGGGGGGGGGCCGACGTTAGGCATATTTACCCTACTACCATTTTCTGAAAAGATTTTCATCACGTCTAGTCTATCTCTCTCCTCCGCATTCGAATAGGAACCATCAAACCATTATCTTTTCGTCAAGTAGCTTTAATGATGCCATCGCTCTAAGTTATACAGAGAAATAAAATTTTAAAATCTTCCCACAAAGGTGTGTAATTAAATTACTTACTAGACGTTTGGGTGTAGGTGAAAGGTTTCATTTATTATGTTTCACCTTAGTTAGTGGCTACCTTGCGGACTTTTTTGTTTTAATAATATTCTTCTTTGGCTATGACCTTTCCAAATTGCGAAACATAACAAGTTATTTCACTATAGATACCCATGACCATGATAGACCATTAATGAACTTATAAATTACTACATAGGTACAGTTACGTTTTAACTGATTTCAAAACAAAAGGAGGAGGCTCTCCATTTCATCGTTTTTATTTTTTTAATGTAACTATAGTGTTTCCAACTCGGTGCTAGAAAAAAACGACGTCAAAATTCATGTCTTTTTATTCAAAAACACATTTAAAAAATAAAATTATACGCGTTGGCAAATTAGTTAAGTAAAGTTACTAAATCTACTGTTTAAATATGTTGTTAAGTATATCTAATAGCTAAAACTTATTTTAGAAACAAGATTTTTGATTAAAAGAAATGAAACTTTGACGTAGTTTTTTCTAGCACCGAGTTGGAAATTAATACTATAGGTATGTTCGTCGTTCACACTTCACAAAGACAAATGAACTGATTTAAAAAAAAATGTTTCTTTTTTCACGGGAAAATCAAAAGAAAATGGGGGCATAATGGGTTGAAATGACTAGTGCTTGTTTATAGTGCATTTGCTTTTTTCTATATTTAAATTACTTCTTTTTTTTTTAGACGATTTTTCCACAGACACAATGGAAGATTCTGGTGTCCATACCCTGGGCCTGACCACGATGTTGTTGAAATGTACCAAAATTACAGAAAACAAAACGGTGTCCGCCCGTACTTTTTCAAAAGCTACACTACTATGCCCCTGTTCATACATTTCTTTATAATAGTTCCAGTATTCTTCATCTTCTATTTTATGTGTTACTTCGCTTGTCTCAGGTAAGTAAGTATTTATGAGACACCCATACATATTTTCAGTGATATCATTGTTATCATTATCATTTATTTTTTTGTAATCAAGCATTTTTGTGTCTCCTAACCACAGACCGTCGCTGGTACAGGTTAGGTGGGTTGGGTTGGGACACCTGTATAATATTCTCTTTTACGTAAGTAAATATATTTTCTTTCAGGAATTTACTCTGGAAATATCCGCGATTTTTTACACTGGGATACGTGTCTCACAAAGGCCCTAATGAAGAGATGAGACGAGGACTAAAATACAGTCATACATTTATTGGAAAGGGATGGAGTAAAGGTGCCGATGAGAAATCGTCTCCAGACAAATCAGTCACAGTAAAGGTATTTTTATAATTGGTCTTTATTCTAGATTAGTGGCACCAAGTTGATGTTGAATCGGCCTTACAAAGCCTGTTCACTCTAATTTTGTATTAAATGTCATTAAGTTTTTGTGTCTGATTTGGTCAGGATATTATGCAGATTCCAACTTGATTGATAAAAAGTACGATGAGACCCCTCGTCGGATAGACATGTGCCATACATAATTATATCTCTGACCGTGCTATCCCATCCTGCACATTCCTGTCGGAAGATTAAATAAATAGAGACTGCAGTCTGCACATACTGACTGCACTTACTTATACTCATGTTGCGTACCGTAAACATCTGCGCACTAAAAACTAGTCCCGCACAGATAACCATAAGACTTAGCACGCAGAGCGATTTTTTAGCGCGAATTAAAATCGCGAGTGGGGTGGGGCTAATTTGTATGAGGAATCTCGCGCGACTTTTTTCCGCGAGTGCGTGCACCTTCATACAACTCCATAGGTACATCACAGATTTTTGCGGATTTAATTCGCGCGAAAAAATCGCCCTGCGTGCTAGGCCTAAAGGTGGCTACAGGTACACAAAACAGACACAGCAGATATAAGCGATTCGTATCGGGATGAAATAAGGTACATTTTAGTACCACTTAATACCGAGATATACTACCTTTTATCTGTGGTCACTTTTTAATGAACGCTTTGTTACTTGAAAACGATTTTTTATTTCTTACACTTGTTACGAGACAAGGAAAAACGTGCACGATATACCTTAACTAATTCCTTTGTTGCAGGTTTCCGGATCCGACCCCGCTTACCGAACCACCGGAATGGCATTGGTGTTATCCGCCATTACGTTATTGAAAGAAAAGTTTGCAATGCCGAGGTAACTATGTAATATAAGTAAAATCTATACTTTTTAACTGCCTAGCAAGTATCTGTCATGAATTGTTTTGAAAATAAGTAACACTTTCTTTTTCTAAATATTCATGTTAGTCACATACGTTAGTTCCATGCCACAACCACTGTCATTCGTTGACTTGACAAGAAAAAGACGTTACGTTATGTTACCACGACCAAAATTCTCATATTTGCATTCACCTCAAACAATCACACCTAAAAAGTTGTCTTTGTTATATGCATAGAATATAATATATATAGGTACCTAGGTAGTATTAAAGTAGCTACCTACCATGAACCATGACTAGGCTTGCCAACCGTCCCGGATTTTCCGGGACGTCCCGCTTCTGGGTCGATTTTGGGCCGTCCCGCCGTGACCCCTTGCGGGACGCCTATTGTCCCGGAAATCAGAGATTGATTGACATTATTAGTATTTAGGTATCTCATATCAACTATCCTCGGATTGGGCAGTAATTTGTTACACACACAGTATTAAAATTTCATTGTTTATTTCGCGCGAGGAGCCAAAAAATGAGCAAAATCTCAAAATAAATACTCATTTAAAATTAATAAATTATAAACGTAACTAAAATTTGAAATGTTTGCCTTAGTTTGTGTTGATTTTTTGTTAAATTTCATTAGAATAACATATAAAATTTGAAATGTTTGCCTAAGTTTGTGTTGATTTTTTCATTAAATTTTATTGAAATAACATAATAGTACTAACCTAGTTTTTTTCTTATCCACTTTGTATTTTATTTAGACGAGCATGTATGAAGAGTGATGAAAGTTAGTAGACGAAGCGAAAGAAGTGTGTCACGATCGTAGCAAGTGGAAGGAAGTGGTCTCTGCCTACTCCAATGGGAAAGAAGCGTGACACCGACATAGTATATGTATGTTATGTATGTATTTTGTATGTGGTATGTTGTGTCCCGCACAATAGACCCAAGTCCCGGATGCCGAGCTGGATAATCCCGGAAATGCAGTTTTTGGAGTTGGCAAGCCTAACCATGACCCAACCTAATACTATACTATACTATATTAGGTTAGGTCATGGTAGGTAGGTAGTAGGTACTTTGTTACATTACTGTTGACCATAAAAATAACGAAAATACTATGTAGTATTAAAGGGCAGATAGAGAGAATTATTGTATGCCAGAAATGAAATTGTATGATTATTTTATTTTTTGTTATTTTTGTTTATGTGTGTATTTGTAGTATTTTTTATTACTTTCAGCGGCGGAGTTCTTACATCTGGGGCAGCTTTCCATGATACACAGTTAATTGAGAAGTTACACAAGAACAGCATGAGCTTCGAAACTGTTGACAATGAATAATTCCAACGAGGATAAATACTTTTAATAATAAACATAATCCTAAGATCATTTCATTGGTTTGATTTATTCACTTTATTGAAACCATAATTGACAAGCTATAGGGTTACTTACTTTCCAAAAAATATGAGTATCTGTTCTAAGAAATATGAGTCAATCATATAGGTAGATATCTGCCCTGGAAGAGAAGTAGCAGGAACATTAGGTATATGTTTTTTAACGCTTCCAGTCTACCCACTAAAATTGCAGTAGAAAATAAAAATAAAAACAGCCATCGCCTAAGACATGTACCAGTGTATGGCTCAAAATGTTCCAAATGATGAAGTCAACTATCACCCCCTAAGGTTTTGCTTGCACCTTTCAAACACCCTGTCATCTGATATTCCCGTAACATAAATACCATAATCAGGATTTTTATAAATCACATTAGTTACAAAGAAATACCTACATTACATATTATACTTATTTTTGTGTTTGCAGGTACCGATGGTTGCCTATTGCGTATTTGTGCGTACAGTGCGTAGCCTTGTTGTCTAGGAATGCAGCATACTAACAATATTAAACTTAACCTTCAATCTATTCGGAGGTCAATAACACTAGGTACCCATCGAACCTATCGTGTACCTTATGTTACATGAATAAGGATGATTTTATCTAAGCTAAAGTAGTTCATATGTATGTATGGAATATCTATCTATTCTGTTTATAATATTATGTATGGTAAAATTAAAAAAAAAACTGAATTTTCTGGTGGGAGTTGTACAGTTTTGTTGACTGAGCAACCCCTATCAGCCTGCGGTAAGCTGTCCTGTCCCTTGACAACCCTGCAATATTTGTTTCATGACGTGTTTAACTTAGGCCCGTATTTATAATCAGCTTTCAAGAGTGACAGCGAGTTTGAGTTCGTATCAGAAATGTCATTTCAGTACAAAATGGTCTGTCAAATCCATACTTAATATTGCTCTCAATCTTGAGATTGCTTTATAAACGAGCCTTAGGCCCGTATTTATAATCAGCTCTCAAGAGTGACAGTGAGTTTAAGTTTGAATCAGAAATGTCATTTCAGTACAAAACGGTCTGTCAAATCCACACTTAATATCGTTCTTAAATTTGAGATCGCTTTATAAATACAAGCCTTAGTGTTTAAAACAAACAAAACCACACCATGACAAAATTCATAATGTTTTTAATTCTTCAATGTCAAATAGTTTCTTATTAGAATCGTATCTCGTCCAACATACTCGTCGAACTACTATCATTTCTCGTCATACCTCAAGTAGCCTAGTTGGTATCTACACGTCTATAATTATCATTGTTGTTTATTTCAACAGTTATTAGTAACATAATTTTAAGAAATGTATGTGAAATAAAATCATGGAGCCAAGATTGGATATTATACTATTGGGAGCCACGGGATACACTGGAAAATTAACAGCCAAATATTTGGCGCTGATCTGTAAAGAACCCGAATATGTGAATATAAAATGGGGAATCGCAGGAAGGTCCAAGGAAAAGCTACTGACATTGCTAAACAAATTAGAAGAAAAAGGTTGGTTCCTCTTATTTTTATATTATATATTCTTTTTAATGAGAATTAAAATATCAAAATGTAAAGTATTTTTTAATAAACTTACTTGCACATCGAAACATTTACTTAAGTTTTTACTTATGGATATATTTACCTAATATTTAAGATATCATATAAAAATCTCTCTTTTATCATTAAAAATTAACTACAATATTTCATGTACATCTTCGATTCAAATATTTTAATCATTGTATATTTTTGGTAATACCTATCGTTATCGAGTTATTATATCAATAGGTACTACATGTCAAAAATCTTCAGGTTTTGACAATTAATAAAATATTGTAAATGTGAACGTGCTGATTATTTTATTCGTATGAATAAACCTTATAATGTTATCATAATCAGTTTTGGGGCAAAAGGGGCTACATTCCCTGGGACGGAAGGATGGGGGTTTGTCATCAACTGCGCCCTAGGGAGGAGTTAATTGGGGGCACAGTTGGTGACGAACCCGAAAGATGAGAATCCCATTAAAATATTAATTAAGGGCGGTTTCTAGAGATTCGGGGAAAAGTTTTTCAGTGATACTACACTACACCCTTGATTTCTGTCAGAATGTTGTTTAACAACAAAATATGTTACTATTACGTTACTGTTGATAAACCTGTAGAGCTGTTTATATTGTTGGAACATAGGTAGGTATGGTTAATAACATCTCATAACTATCATATTAAATGCAATTCTGAGCTTGATATTTCCTTGTATTTTGAAAGAAACTTTGTGCTCGACGTTCAAGGAGCTAGATTTATGAGCCAAATTCAAACACAGAACCAAAATGTTATGTGTAGGTACGTACTACGTAGACTAATAAAATAAGTTATGGTAATGGTGTTTCTTAGATAGAATTTGTATGTTTTTTTTAATGACTTCTTTGCCATTGTTCGCTGACCTTAGATCAATATTAAATTCAAGGGCGCATCGTACGTTAACTTAACATAATATAAATAAGTATTTAATGCATGGTATTTTCCGGTATTTTATGGTATACTACCTAAATTGTTTTGAAGCTTTTTCAGTTTTTTTTTTACGTTTTTAGATGTGCCATTGCTAGAATGTGACATATTAAAGAACGAGAGTAGTATCAAAGAAATAACAAGAAGGACAAAATTACTAATGAACGCTACAGGACCAAACACTATTCTTAGCGAATATATTGTTAAAGCCTGTCTTTCCACTGGGACCCATTATGTTGATATATCGGCTGAGTTGTACGTAAGTATTATTTTATCATTAATTAGGTAGTTATTCATAGTTGCATACAAAACAATATCACAGCAGAAGATCATTGACCGGAGAAAACGATAAGTTTACAAGTATCACGCTTGATTAGGTATATTTTTTAACGTATCCGGTCCTATGTTCTATAAAAGATAAAAGTTACGTAGACGACATAAATAAACATTGTAATGCGATTAATTTAAAAAGAAAAATACTTTCTAAGACAAATTAATGATATTTTTTATGTTTTTTCTATCCTAACGCTTTAATAGATATTTTTAAAAAGAAATGCTTTTTGTAACACCTTGTTTTTCCAGCACATGTTGAACATATACCGGGGATACAACAAAGCAGCTGAAGACGCGAATGTGCTGATCGTGCCGGCTTGCGGTTTTGCCTGCATACCCGTCGTAGCAGGGCTCACTCAGCTGGAACGAAAATTCAAAGGTAAACCTACAAAAATACAAACAATTTCGAATCCAGGAATAAAAATCTGAACTAGAACATTTTAAAAATAAAGTGACCCAATAAAAAATATCACCTTAAGAATTAAAGTGACTTAACTAAAAGATACCTTTTGGCAAAAACCCCAAATCGTTTTTTTTTTGTTATAATTAGGTTACCTAGTACCTACCTACCTACTTTATTTCTAAAGGTCCGCACCCGCAGTACTTATTAATTTTTTTAGCATCGCCCAAAGGTCACTCAGCACCACAAAACTAGTAAATAACAATAATTAAGAGTGTCTTAGTAAAATGAGAAAATAGGCCCTTTGGCATTCTAAGAGCAATAAAAACAGTTCCAGTGACGAAAACATCGATACGATTATCATTTTAGAATCTGTACTTTTTTTTCACCGTATATGAGGTCAAAGACATGAGTTAAAAATAAATTGCCAAAATTTTTAAATTACTTATTTTTTAAATTATTTTCCTTATAATAGGCACAGTATCAACTATTTAGGTGTAGGTATTAAAAAAAAATACAGAAACCAAGAATGTTGATATTTGATGAAATGGCATGAAAATAAACTGATCGTAGGGAAAAAATTATTTAAACAACGGTTTTTGTACGATAATATTTCGAAAACCGTGACACTTTTACTGAGGTCATAATTTTTTTACCAGTAGGGTATCGGTCAAGCTATCCGCCGTTAAAGGCTTATCCATTAATTCCCGGACACCCTGTATATACTTTTGGTTTTTTTAGTTGGTTTTTTAGGGTTCCGTACCTCAAAAGAAAAAAAGGAACCCTTATAGGATCACTCGGTTGTCCGTCTGTCTGTCTGTCTGGCCGTCCGTCCGTCTGTCAAGACCCTTTTTCTCAAGAATTCGTGAATGTATTAAGTTGAAATTTATACTGAATACTCAAGTCTAGGGTCCCTTGAAGCTGTAAAAGAATCATACTTCTAAGTCTTCGCAATCAAAAGATACGAACGTTTGTTTGATTAATTGCAAGGGAATAATGGATAAGCCTTTAACGGCGGATAGCTTGACCGATACCCTACTGGTAAAAAAATTATGACTAGTAACAGTACGGTTTTTGTACGATTGCCAAATTTCAAGATCCTTATAGGTTTTGCCTTCCTCAAGATTCAAAAACCTATAGGGTACCTACTTCCCGTTGACCTACAATTCTGAAATTTAGAAAGAAGCAGTGTCTAATAGCACAATCAAAGGAAAAAAATCTAAAAACTGTAAATTTGTTCAAAATTCACAAAAAAAAAAGGATTACAAACTTATTTTCGTAGTCGTCTCCCTATCCTATCTAGTATGGGGACAACAGCAAATTTGTCCTTTAGTCCAGTTGATATTTTTGGTTGAAAAAAGTCTGGGTGCTCGAGGGAGTAGGGAAGGTTCTATATTCGCTTTAAATACCCCCAAGTTGGTACGGAAGCCTCGGTGAGTGAGTCCGATTCGCACTTGGCCGGTTTTTTTTTTATATATTTTTATGGGCTTCTTTAACTTTGCGGCACGCAATTAAATTAACACCTACCTATTTTTTAGGGACATTGCACAGTGTTGAATGCTACACCGTATTCGACATCCCGACCAGGGCAAACTTCCCTTTTCCTGGACACAACAACAGTTTGATAAACTACGGGACTTGGGAATCCTTGGTCCATGAACTACGGAACCATAAGAAATACACCCATCTGAAAAAAATTACATTACCTGAGAGCGATCCCGTTCCCGAAGAACTAAACAAGTAAGCCCTAAAATAATTGATCGAATAATTTAAAGATAGTGGGATCAATTCGGCCCCGCACAAATTCACTTTATCTAAACTAAAATTGCAACCTATATTTCTAACCTGAGAGAACAGAATGGGACGGCAATGATTTAGGTACCTACTTAGGTACTGTAGGTACCACTCTACCTTTAATTTTCCCATGCCCTTCAAAGAACTAGAATCAAAGTTTGAAAATTCGTTACAGTTTTTTTTACTTCTGTGTTTAGTTTTTTAGATTAGATTCATGGAAACAAATACCTATATACATTAGTGTTTTATATGTTTATAAAATTACTATCCGAATGCAAGGTGGTATATTTTACTTGGCCTTTGTGCATGCCTTTGTGTCATGTTGCGAGCGCAGCAGGCTTGGTTGCCTTGAGGCCTTGACTTTAACTGAGTGTAAACAAGTTACCTAACATCTATATTTAACTTGAGCCTATTTCCTAGAGAATGTTATCGGCGCGCGCTTCGGCGTAGCGGTTCCTTACGTCCGTGGCCGCGTCAAAACAGTGCGAAAAACTTTAAAAAAAGCTAATATTATCATAAAAACTACAAGTCCGATTTTAAAAAGCTATGGCTATGCTATGGTCCTGGGTTGCAAATGTAGGTAAACAAAATACGGATATTTTCCCGAAGGAACCGTGAAAGCGCTGCTTATAGTTTAGGAATAAGAAATTTCCTGATAAAAACAGCTTCACTACTAGATTTTTTTTAGGTATAGGTAATTTAATTATTTATGATCTACTTAGACCGATCCTAACTAATCGCGTTAAACAGAGCAGAATACTTAATTAGGTAGGTTCGTAACCATCTCAACTAAAATTATTGCCATCCCGTTCTGTTCTCTCATCATAGAAAGTGACAGGTGTGGGCTTATATTAGTTAAGACGCGTATTTTGCAACCACGAATTGCTACCAATGTATAATAATAATCATCATTTTGAATAACTAATAATTGTTTTTTTTTACAGACCATTCTTCCATAGATCAAAAGGGCGATTCTGGTATCCCTACCCTGGCCCAGAATACGCCGTTATAGAACAATCTCAGCAATATCAACGAGAAAATGGAAAAACTCCGTACCACTTCAAAATCTACACCACGATGCCACTCTTTATTCACTTCTTACTAGTCGTTCCAGTGTTTTTCTTATATTACATTTTATGCGCCTTCGCATGCTTCAGGAAATTGGTTTGGACATTTCCCAGATTTTTCACATTTGGCTTGGCATCCCATAAAGGACCAAGTGATAAGATGCGAAGTGATACGAAGTTTAGTTTTATGTTGAATGGGAAGGGGTGGAGCGATGATTCGAATTTGAAATCAGCGCCTGACAAAGAGCTCACAGTCAAGGTATGCTAAATAAACGCATTATAAGTAGGTATCAAATCGAAGTTATCGATTCTCTGTATGATGAAGGCGATGTATTGTATTGTAATTTATTCGCACCACCTGGACTTGCGATACCATATTATTATCATGGACAATGGTCCTTAGGTACTTCACTTCACACGAATAGCATTACCCCATATATATAGGTATATGCCGACTAAAGGCAGCAGCGTTTTCTATGAATAAATCTAAGCTTGCCAATCCTACAAATCGTCGAAGCCGCCAGCCGCGCTTATAAGCAATCTTTGTCCAAGCCAAGCATGTCTAGAAGGCATAGAAATGACAAACACGGGGAAGACCAATCGAGGTGTAGATTTTGAAGTGGTACGGAGTTTTTCCATTTTCTCGTTGATATTGCTGAGATTGTTCTATAACGGCGTATTCTGGGACCAAACACACGGGCAGACTTGTTGGAGCTTTTTTCCCCAGCATGGCTAATATATTTATTTATTAGGTTTCAGGAAGTGATCCAGGCTACAGGACAACGGCCATTTGTCTTATTTTTGCTGCTGTCACTATACTAACTGAGAGATCGAAAATGCCCAGGTGAGCTAATTGTATCTTAATAAAAAAAATGCAAAGGTAACTATGATGTTACATCTACTGTTACACCACTCTGTGAACAATTAGTAGTCAAGAGCCAATGGCCTAACGTGCACTACGAAACACGGAAAGTTAACTAATAGGTAGTTGCTATCGATTCGTAAAGATTAAGTTAACCAAAATTGTTGCTGACCCTTTCTGTTCTCTCAGGATAGACAATCAAAATACGCGACTTAACTAATATAAGTCCATAACTGTCACTTTCTATCATGAGAGAACAGAACGGGATGGCAATAATTCTAGTTGAGATTTAGTTAAGTCGTGATGGTTACGAATCGGGCCCAATGACAGGTGACTATTTTGGTCAATATTATTTAGAGATTTTGTGCGCATACGGATCGATACCAGTAATGAATGTATATAGGTACCCAACCCAACTATGTACCTACTTATATGTATAGGTATTTTAATTAAGTAAAATTTATTTTTTACAGTGGTGGAGTTCTACCTACAGGAGCGGCCTTTAGTGACACGGAAATCGCGGATAAACTATCAAAACATGAAATAGCAATAAATGTCGTAGATAATAATTAGTAGGTAGGTACTATACTCATGTTGGCTTTAGTTGGAACAATAATAAAATAAGTATGGGAAAATAAAAACAACGTTTGGTTTTATTCACCTTGAACGTAATACAATATTTTAGTCATGATTTTAGTATTTATGGCAGGTTCTAAACAACCCATGGAATTTTATTTGGATTGGTCAATCCAATCTCAATAAGGAAATGACTTTCCTGAAGTTTCCTCACAGAGTTTCCCACAGGATTTTCCTGTATCGGTCGTGTTTCGGTTGAAAAGTTGGTCTTGTGAACTGGCCTGCGCACATATAAATTCGAAAATTCAAACTAAACGAACTATTCCCGCCATTGCGCCGCCAAACATCACGATCTGTATGATAAAGGCCGCCATTCATTGCACCCGACAACTTGCTAGGTCGGGTAGGTAGTCGGGAGTAAATTTTAGCGGCATAATAATTTAAAATGGCAAGACTTGCAAAATTATGTCATTTTCGTGACAAACAACGAAGATTTGCCCAAATAAAATTTCTTCGTATTTGAGTGTTTTTCAGCCGTAAATAGTGAAATTAAGAGTTTTCTTCAGCCTTTCATTAGTCCCGCTAATGGTAAGAATAGTAACTTCATCTTTCGTGTGCTTGGAAATAGTAGTTTCGTTATGATTAATTTTGGCCGTGACGACTTCATCTTCAAGTTTTTTCTTTCTTCAGAAAAGGAATTTGTGTAGCTACGCCTAGATTTGTAGGTATTGAACAGTAAAATCTCTGATCTTTGTTTGAACGTATATTTTGATACATTTGTTGGTCTAATGAACCTGTGATGACTCATTTTCCTCGTATGCTCGAGGACACTTATCCGAGAATCCTTTGCAACATTCAATGTGTTTTTAATTATTGCAGCTATTTGACTCGGACTGTGTATTCTGATTTGTGTCATCAAAGCTCCGCCCTGAAGTTGACTCTCTGACCCAAAATTTCTTTATTCTCTTTAGTTTTACCTGTATATTTTTCCTAAATACATTTTTGTAAGTATGAATGTCTGTTATTTCAGGTTTAAATTCACTTCTAAACAATGGCATCCTCGAATACACTGCAAAAGGCAATCGATCTTGTTACCAAAGCTACAGAAGAAGATAAAAACAAAAACTATGAAGAGGCCTTGCGATTGTATGAACATGGGGTGGAGTATTTTCTTCATGCTGTTAAGTATGAAGCTCAAGGCGAAAGGGCGAAAGAGAGCATTAGGGCAAAATGCCTCACATATTTAGACAGAGCCGAGAAACTCAAGGAGTACCTTAAGAAGGATAAGAAGAAGAAACCGGTAAAGGATGGTGAATCTAACTCTAAGAATGAGGATAAAAAAAGTGACAGTGACAGTGATTCTGATGATCCTGAAAAGAAGAAACTACAGGGAAAACTAGAGGGGGCTATTGTTGTAGAAAAACCTCATGTTAAGTGGAGTGATGTGGCTGGACTGGAGGGAGCAAAAGAAGCATTGAAAGAAGCTGTCATTCTGCCCATCAAATTCCCTCACTTGTTCACAGGCAAAAGAATACCCTGGAAGGGAATTCTGCTCTTTGGCCCTCCTGGTACTGGTAAATCTTACTTGGCTAAAGCTGTTGCTACTGAAGCCAATAATTCCACCTTCTTCTCTGTATCATCATCAGATCTAGTATCTAAATGGCTGGGCGAATCTGAGAAACTAGTCAGGAACTTATTTGATCTTGCTCGTCAACATAAGCCAAGTATAATTTTCATTGATGAAATAGATTCTCTCTGCTCGTCCCGTTCTGACAATGAGTCTGAATCTGCTCGGCGAATTAAAACCGAGTTTCTTGTACAAATGCAGGGTGTAGGTAATGACATGGATGGTATATTAGTGCTTGGAGCTACAAATATTCCTTGGGTCCTTGATGCTGCTATCCGAAGAAGATTTGAGAAGCGTATTTACATCAGTCTACCAGAGGAACATGCTAGATTGGACATGTTCAAGCTACACTTGGGCAACACCAGGCATCAGCTGACTGAACAAGACCTAAAGGTTTTGGCTGCTAAGACCACTGGCTACTCCGGTGCGGATATCAGCATTGTCGTCCGAGATGCTTTGATGCAACCTGTGCGCAAAGTGCAATCGGCTACACACTTCAAAAAGATCTCTGGCCCTAGTCCTGTGGACCCAGACAAGATTGTTGATGATTTGTTGACCCCCTGTTCACCTGGTGATCCAGGGGCATTGGAAATGACTTGGATGGAAGTACCAAGTGACAAATTGGGTGAACCGCCGGTTACAATGTCTGACATGCTGAGATCCTTGGCTACTTCTAAACCAACAGTAAATGATGAAGACATGGTCAAGTTGAAGAAGTTCATGGAAGACTTTGGACAGGAAGGATAAACTTTTGAAGTACAATTTATGTGAGTTATCTTTGTTATTCACTGATACTGTCCCAGATTTCACTTTAGCAGAGTGCCTGTTTAGCAGTAGCACAGTTTTTATTTTTATATGAGTAATCTTAATGTCTAGCTGGATATTACTTGCTTTTTATTGTTGTTTGAACACCAGATTTGCCTTCCATTGATAAAACCTTTTTTTGAGTGTTCAATGTGTGCACAGGGTTAAAATAATAGTTGTCAGTGTTTTTTAAATCTTTGCTAATGCAGCAATAAATCATTATTATGAACTGAACCTGAAATATGGGGTGGCAAAAATACTTTTCTCCTGTTTAAATAAATAATGAACATTCCCTGTATTCAAGATAATAAGGCAGTCTATACTTTTGTTGTTAAAGTTGTTACAAAAATTATAGGAGTCATAGGAAACTGATAATTGTTTCGAAAAATATTCAGAACAGAACATAGCCTGCATATTTGATAATGCATGTGCCTACAGTGATTTATTTACATTATTTTAGGCCTTAGTAGATTATTATAAACTTATTTGTTAAATTTAATGCCTTTGTATAATTTAACTGTAAAATTTTGAAATACCCGTTAATACAGGGGTCTGCTTTGATAATATGCTTGATAAAAAACATGTAATCCTACAAGCCTACGTAAATCATGCTTAAACTTGAGATTTAGACAATACATTTTACCTATGATTGTACTCTATATTAGTGATTCTTATTGTGATAATGAATACTTCCCCCTTAAAAAGTGCATTTGAAACTAGGTAATGCTGAATTTGTTTGTGCACCTATTTGTAGGATAAAAAAATATATTATAATTTCTTTTTGCTTATAATTTAATTGTAGTATTTGTATAAATAAAACTCTTCATTTATCACAGTTATAATAATATGGATGGATGTCTTCTTTAATTTTAAATCTCACTTATTATGATTCAGAATTATAGTGTATGTATTGTATAATGTATTTTTATCATTTATTTTATATTGTAATGTAAACTAAGGGTTAATAATATACAGTTTTAAAGAACTATATGTGTATAATTTGCCAACATAATAGAATTATAATTACATAACTATTTTACAATGACAAACTAAGTAAGAAAAGAAGACAACCAAATATAAATATTTACATCAATTTAATTTAAGTATTAATTATGTACATTTCACAATATCCTTATTATCTTTATCAATCCTATCACGTAATTTTTGCTGCAATATATAACATCACTGTGATTGTTGCGATGCTATTTGATTTGTGTTGTTGTGATGAGCTGGCTTCTGAAAAGGGCAGAAGAAGAGATTATAGTATTTTTATCTCACGTCTGCCGCTTTACCATATACTTGTGTATGTAAATGTACCCAAATGTACAAGTACAACCCCTACACGAGGACTTTGTGCGTGAGTATCGGCATAGTAAAACTGGAGGATTTTTAAACCGCTCGAATCGAAAGTTGCTCTTTCGCATGCTTTTGTATGAAAACCGCATGCGAAAGTTGCCATTTCGTTTGCGCATTAGCTTTCGAGCGGTTCAGAAATACGGCTCCTCTACTTAGCTATCCTCCGTTTTTTTAACGTTGCGTTATCGATACCAACGTATTTTGCGGCCCGTAAACAGCTTTTTCTTTGCAACTTAGCAGAGGTTCAAGTTTCGGAACCGCAGACAATAACCTTGTTACAAACTTATGTTTTGCGGTTGACTTTCATTAAAGTAGTAAAGAAAAAGCAGTTTATGGGTCGCAAAACAAGTTGGTATCGATAACGCAACGTTAAAAAAAACGGAGTATAATATTATATTTTCTTTGCCTGTACTTACGCACCCTAGTGCGCGTATCTGTATGTCCAACCACAAGTATGGCTGAGCGGTAGTCGTGAGATAAAACAACTATACCATTTCAACAAATTAACAAAACAAATCACTGCAAGGGCATCTGGTATATTGATATTGACTTTGATCGACATCATCGTATCGTAACTTGATAGCTACTAAAGTAAATTCCCATGGCAGGGCACAGACACATAGTGAATGTAATAGTATTCTTTTATCGCAGTTATCGTTCAATAGATTAATTAATGAGATAGGGTACTTTTTTCCGAGGGGAAATATCATTTTCAACACAGAACGTTAGCTTACCTATAACTACGGTCTTCTCTCTTCTATGCGTGCCTATAGAAGCTATGCAGCGGAGTCCCATCCTCTGTTTGACTGGTGCCCGCAATCCCAGAGTAGAGACTAAAAGACCTTGCGACGCTGGCTTTGCGCCATACGCTGTCAGCCACGTTCTATTTGTCACCTAAAAAGAAATTGAACAGATGAACAGGGTGTAATAAGTAGTTACTTTCCGAGAAAGAAACATGGTTTGGAGACACTGGAACATTTGTAGGTAAGGGCCGAGTGATGGGAAGAGTGAAAGACAAAGAGAGGGTTGAAAATGATAGTGCGGTGGTAGTGGTACGGCATTCCAAAGGTCGTAGGTTTTGTCCGGGTCGAATTTTTGATTCGTTCTCATAGTTTCTATGCTGGATTTCTAGTGATAGAAAAACATAGAATGTTTCATTCTGATTCTTTTCCCGAGCATACTGGAGACAAAAGTCGAGGTTTTCAGTGTATTGCAATTTGCGATTTAGCCGAGAAGGGCTAGCAAATCTGTCACTAAATAATTTTGTTATTCCTAAAATAAGCCTCAAAACTTGTTATACGTGGCGAAGATGCTCTTTTATGAGGTCGTCGACGCTCTGCCTACCCTTATTTTACCATTATTCATATTTTAGTAGGTAATTTACCTTCTGTCCATCCACGAGCCATTGTAGGTTTGGGGCGGGGAAGGCTTTAGCCGAGGAGCAGTTGACATCCAGCATTTCATTCAACTTGTAGCGGCGGTCATGACCGGTTATCCGAGGACCCTCGCGTGGGAAATCTGTAAATCGAAAAAATAGAAATATTAAATAAAATCGACTCGAAAATTCTTCTGCCAGTTGCCACCCAATGCTGAGTGTATTACTTATATTCCTCTATGGTATCGGTTATTTTCCTCCACAGTTGGCGGAAGTGTGTTTTAGCCATCCAGTTTTGACGATGTCGTCTCGTCCGGCTGTCTGCCCACGTTTCGACGTCTCCCCTTGGTCTCTACTCCGGTCGCCGGATAGTAGATCCGCCTTCTTCGGGAGAAAATGGTCAGGGAAATTTAAGACAGGGCATTAAAGAATTTGTTGGGAGTTGGGTGGGAGTGTACGGTTTGGTTGGGAATAGGTCTCGAGCAAGCACTCGCGGGTGTTTCGGCCCGTATGCCGAATCGCGGATTTGCTCATAGGTATTTGGTGATCCCTACTCCAACAAACATCCAAATACCCAAACCTTCGCATTTATGTAGTATATTAGTGGGGGTACTCACAATAAACCTCCATAGGTGCCTCAGCCTGCGCCGAGTGGAAGGAAGGTGCTTCTTCAGAGACCTCACACCGATACAGACCTCGGGATCTCAGGGTCAGGTTTCGAAGGTGTACTCGACGAGCACTGGACTTCTCCAACTGCAAAACGTGACCAATGATTGATTGCTTATTATTATTTTAGTTACAGAACATTCAAACTGGTACTACGCGACCAATTAGGCGCATTGAGTGTACGAAAATAAACCTTATTACATTCCGATACCAACACAACATCACATAATTGTGTTGGTCGCGTAGTACAAGAACTTATTTAAATAAGTTTATTGGTAAAACGTTCTTGAAATGTACATAGACTGTAGCCGGGAGATAATTCCATTTAGGATAATCAGGCTCAGGATGTAAGGGATTGTGTCCCGCAACCTGAAAGCTCTAGGTACATCCTACATTATACCAGATTATGCGAAATATTTGACTGTATCATACTTTTCGAGCCGCGATATAAACTTACATGTGTTTTAATGTTTTCCTTTACCAGAACCAGTGTGAAAAATAGTTGTCGCAACTTTTTAAAAACCTCACTAAGTAGTATTGTGACTTAGTTGGAATAAGTAGGTAAGTAGGTGGTTACTTATGCTAAGCTATTTTACGTAACCGTGCGAAACTCTTGGAGCAAGTTCCTGCATACAAATTAATGTTACTTGGCAACTAGTGTTTTTCTGCGGTAAGCGGTAATAACAAATCATGGATTGTGGGATACCTACCTTACTCGTACATACAGTATTTACAGCGTAATATTTAAATATTATAATTATCTTCCTTGCTGAAATGAGAGCGATAAAAAAGACAGAACGTACGGACTGCTTCTCTTTCCATTTCCACGCATAGTACTGTAAAATGACTGTATAGGCGTTCGTGGATTTTTACCAGTTCCAGGATGATCGAGTTAAACACTTCTAGACAGTAACGTGAGTACATTTATGTCTAGTAGACACCCTGCTGTCTATAAATGTACTCACGTCTACTTTAACTCTATCCACTTTATGCGCGTGCTTTGGAGGTCTCAGCCGGGCAATTACCGGCAGAACTCTTCATTGTCTCGGTGAGAAATAAATGAGAAATGAGAAATGAGAAATAATATTAAATTCAAAGAAAGAAGAGACGTTGTAGGATTGTCGGTAGAAAGATGTATTGAATTATCTTGTGTTGAGCTCCAAACTTATGTTATAGTATGCGTATATAGACCGCCTATAGAAACTAACTTTCCTAAATTTGAAGAAGTAATGGAAGATGTACTTAAATTAGTAACTAAAACCAATAAAAGAATTATTATTACTGGAGATTTTAATGTAGATATTTTAGAAACCACGAGGGTACCACATTTAAAGAATAGGTTTTTAAGTCTTTTTAAATCATTTAATTTGAATTACGTATTCTTTGAACCTACACGTGTTACGTCAACTTCTGCTACTTGTATTGATAATGTTTTCTGTTATTGTGACCCTGTAGAAAAAAACATAATTGACTGCCTTGGATCAGATCATAAAGGTCAAAGTGTAACATTTCCATTTAACAATCCGGATAAAAATCATAAAATTAAAATTGAATCAAGGCGTATTACTACTAGTAGATTAGAGAAATACCGAAATGTTCTAATTAATAAATTGCCTAATATTAATTTTAATAGTAATAATCCTGATGATTTATATAAAGACTTTTTTTCTACAATTAGTGAAGAATTTGAAATTATTTTTAAAATTGATTCCAAAGAAATTAATACTAAATTTAAATTCAGTGACTGGGCGACCACAGGTTTACGAATCAGTAGAGATAGGCTTTTTGATCTTTATGAACAAAGGAACATGACAAATAATGATAGCTTCAAACAATTTGTTAAAAATTATTCGAAAACATTTAAGTTAGCATGCCTAATAGCTAAAGCAAATTTTATTAGTAACAAAATTAAAACTGCTGATAATAAAATAAAAACTTTATGGAAAGTTATAAATAACGAAACTGGCAAAATAAAGCCACGTGAAAATAACTTTTCAATTAAAACTGATCGTGGAATAATTAGTGAAAATTGCGAAGTAGCCCAGGAATTTGAAACATTTTTTACAAATATACCCTTGATAACTACTGAGTCTCTCAACTCTTCACCTTTGCTTTCATTAACATTGCTTAAAGAAAACGTGGGAGCCTGCAATTCTGAATTTAAATTCAGTCATGTTAGCGCCCAGGAAATTGTTAAAATTTTTAAAGACATAAAAGTTAAGGCAACTGAAGACTTATGGGGGATGTCAGTCAAAGTGTGTACCTCAATTATCGATATATTAGCACCATACTTGTCAGATATTTTTAATGAATGTATTGATCACGGTATATTTCCTGATTTGATGAAAAACAGTAAAGTAGTTCCTTTGTTCAAGGCTGGTGACAAGGCAGATCCAAGCAACTATAGGCCTGTATCTGTTTTACCAGTATTGAGCAAAGTGTTTGAAAAGATCATACTCAATCAAATGCTTTCTCATTTTAACCACAATAACTTATTACATAATCAGCAATTCGGGTTTACAAAGGGACGTTGCACCACAGATGCTGGTGTTGCCCTTTTGAATCATATATTTAGTGCTTGGGAGGAATCAAAAGATGCCATTGGCGTATTTTGTGACCTGTCTAAGGCATTTGATTGCGTAGATCATGAAACTTTATTGTCAAAATTGAAACACTATGGAATCAAAAATGAAGCCTTGAGCCTTTTAAATTCTTATTTGGACGATAGGATTCAGAAGGTTAATGTAAACGGAGTTAAGTCATCAGGGTCACGTGTTAAAATAGGTGTACCTCAAGGTTCAATATTAGGTCCATTTCTATTTTTAGTGTATATTAATGATTTGCCCTACATGATAGAGAATTTGTCAAAGATTGTATTATTTGCAGATGACACATCTCTTGTTTTTAAAGTTGATAGACATGCACAAAATTATGACAACGTAAATAACACTCTTGGACAAATTCATAATTGGTTCACTGTTAACAATCTAGTGTTGAATGCGAAGAAAACCAAATGTATAAAATTCACTTTGCCTAATGTAAATTCTTCCAATAATGATGTTGTACTTAATAATGAAAGATTAGAGTTCACCGAAAGTACAGTTTTCTTAGGGATTACACTAGACTCGAAACTTCAATGGCATCCGCACATTACATCTTTATCGGGGAGACTTAGTTCAGCCGCATTTGCTGTACGAAGAATCCGAGAGCTCACAGATATTGCTACAGCAAGACTTGTTTATTTTAGTTATTTTCACAGCATTATGTCCTACGGAATTTTGCTGTGGGGCCGCGCTGCTGACATTGATTCAATTTTTGTTCTGCAAAAACGGGCTATTAGAGCAATATACAAACTCAAATGTCGTGATTCCCTAAGAGAATTGTTTAAAGAGATAAATATTTTAACTGTACCATGTCAATTTATATATGAAAATATTATGTATGTAAGGAAAAATATTCATAGTTTTACCAAAAACGGTGACAGGCATAATCGGAATCTAAGAAGCAAAAATAAAATTGACCAACCCCATTTTAGGTTAGCTAAGGTTAAAAAATCATTTTTAGGTCAATGTATAAAATACTATAACAAAATACCTGACCATTTATTAAATTTGTCAGAAAATCAATTTAAAGATACAATTAAAAATACATTATGTCAGAAAGCCTATTATAAGTTAGATGACTACACTAATGACAAAGAGGTTTGGAGCTCGGATATTTCAGTAAAGCGCAAGAAATTGGCACACATTGCGGACACCAACCCAATTCTAATCAAAACGAAGGACAAAAGTAGGGGTAGGCGAAAACGAAAGGGGGGCCGCAAAGTGCGAGTTTCTCGTGCTTCTTCATCATTGTGATATATTTTTTTATTTTGATTTCTTTTGTGACATTGATACAATTTTCTTTGTAATAGACTCGCCTGTGACTTTCTAAAAGTGTTCGTAAGAATTTATTTGGAAATAAATTATTTGACTTTGACTTTGACTTTGACTTTGACCACTTTACTAAGTACAGCCGGCCTTCCTCTAGGTCGTACTCGCAGCTTTACAAGGCAGTTTCGCGTCGTTGCTTTAAGTTCGGTATCTCTTGACACCTTGGTGTCTCTAAATGTACTCACGTCTACTTTAACTCCATCCACTTTATGCGCGTGCTGTGGCGGTCTCAACCGGGGCATGTACCGGTAGAACTCTTCATTGTCTCGGTACCATTTCACTGAGTATAGCCGGCCTCCCTCTAAGTCGTACTCGCAGCTTAACGAGGCAGACTCGCCTCGTTGCTTCAAGTTTGGCACCGATATGCCTACCACGCGGAGACAGATGGTCACTGGAAAACAGAATTGGTTAGACGAAGATGTGTGGCGTTAGTCACACTTTTTGGTTTGATGAGTTTTTAATTGGTTTAGTTCCTTATAATGTCCTGACAGGAACAGAATCAGGGAACCATCTTATTTGATTTTGCAAAGGCAGGCCATGTTTTGTTTTACTAGGGTACCTACTTAGATTTCGATAGTTGATGGCAGACCACTTTTTTGCAATTCTTCATAATATTGTCTTGAATCGAATAATACTAGTTTACTAAGTCTGAGTCTTTCAAAATTTAGCCGTCTCGTCTACACTTTTGCTTTTTGATTTTCGTGGTGTTGAGAATTTGGTTGAGAATGGTAGCTGTCAGTCTGGAAGGCAGACTGGAGCAAATTCCAATTGCTTACCAATTTTGGTAGCCAGCACCCTAACCATGGTATTTAAGAGTCGCATTAAGGTGGTTCGATGAGCCCCCCAGCGCCCACCCAAGAAATTAATTTATTGCGTATAAAATATAAACAATGTGCTGAAAGCATATATGGAGCTGAAAGGTAAGGTAAGGTTCCGATTCCTAGGCATTGCATGTTTATTATTGTACCTTTGTATTATTATATTAATGAATACAACTACTATTACCTTCTTTGGTTTCAACGTTATTGCTTAAAATTCCAACTAATATTACAATTATACATGGTTATACCTACTTTCACCTACTTCCTTCATTTCTCTGTTTAACTTTATTTTATCTACTTATTTTTATTTGAAAAGTAAAACCGTGCTTACGTTTACGATACAACTGAAAAAATATTGTGCTTATACTCGTAGCTTTGGCAAAACATTTTCCATTAAATAACATTAAAATAAGTCCAGTCCCTTTCACATTAAATATGTAAATTGAGATGGGATTTACCTGTAGGTGGAGTTCACAGTAGGTATTTTTTAAATTAAACATTTTAGGTTTCGAAAGCGTTATAAAAAATTGAGACCAACATAAATGTTATAGCAGTTTTGCATCAAAATACAGCTTCGTGGTCGAATATTTGAGATATAACGATTATCAATGATAAAGATTATAAATTAATTTCGTAAACACTAGCAATCAAGCTAAGCCAGTTGTCATTTTGAAATCTGGAAAGTAATTTTTATTTAATGAAAACGGATACCTATGCCCTAACTTCATACCTTAATTCTATTGAACCTTAAATTTTTACAATACAATTAATTTTATTATTTACCTGTCCATATAATTTACCTTTGAAAAATCCGAACACAAAGTAGTATAAAGTTACCACACGAGCCATTTTAATTTTTACTAATCATAAAACTCACAAATAAATACCTAATTGAGAAATAAAACTGTACTAAAACGGAAAGTAGTAATTTTCCGGCACTTTAAATCCAAATCAAGAATCGCGTAAACTGGAGCGTAGCAATTTTCGTAGAGGACGCGCGCTACGAATCGCGCGTAGTCTGCAACTGTTGCTACGAGAGCTCTGCTACGAAACTCTGAAAACTCTATGAGATGTAGAGTGAGGTTCAGGACAGTAATTTTGCAGTCTGAATCGGAATGTACTGTATGTACTATATGTGTTTAGTGTAATGAACTAAAATGTCTGATATAAGTATAAAAAGAAACTTTTAAATTATTTTGTTTCAGGCTCTAACTAATGATTAGAACCATATAAATTTAAAAATTGTAAGGTTTTTCCCAGTTTGGTTAAGACAAAGCAAGCTGTTGTCCGTGCTTCAAATGTCTTAATAGGTACCTAGTATTCTTTGATTTTTGAGTCAAAGGCCTAAATATTAGGCGTTTTAAAAACCCGAACACTACATAAATGGCTTCATATTCATAGCGTCATTCGTTGACTCGCTAGAAGAAGCGTGGATTAACGTAGATTTATTCAATACGGTAATTCGCTAATGGTGTGCGATTCGAGTTCTCCATTTGTATCGACACACAAAAGACACATCGAAATGTGATTCTAAATATAATGTTAATGACATTACAAATATTTAGATAAATAAAACAATAAGTTCACAAACTATAGGTATAGGTACTAGGTACTGTTTCGCATGAGCATGACATGTGGAATTTTCTGAAAATAACTGATAAGTTTAAAGACTAGCTTAAGAACGAAACTAGCAGTATTAAGCGACGACTTAAATGATCCTGCTAAGCTAACATTGCATTCTACCTTACTACTACTGCTGCGTCAGAACAGGGTGTAGAATGGTTGCAGTATTTTAAAATTTGTTCTGTTCTTATTGGCTCATAGGAATCATAATCATAAGTTACAGTCAGAGTTAGTGACATATTTCTGATCTGTTTCTTCCTTGTTTACACAGCTATACTCCAAGCAACTCAAGTTGCAGGCTTGGGGCGCGCTCGAGTTACCGTCCCAAGTTCTGTCAGTGTAACTACTCGCCTCTCATTATCTTTGGTAAGTCGACACCATTGGAGAAACTCGGCAATAGTAGTGCAAAGCTTCATCTTGGATTTATCTTCGCGGAATTCTCTTTGAACTCCAGTAACGACCACTGGGGAAGCTCTCAGCATAATTCTGTGGGGTTTAGCAATATCTTTATCTAAAAGAAAGTCAGCTCGATTTGATTAACTTGAAATATTGACTGAGAATCTTTTTATGTTATAAATAAATGATGAGAATTAATGATAAGAATTATTGGTTATGGCTAATATAGGGTTAATTATTTAAATTACGGGAAGGTAAACTAATTAAAACACAAATTTATGTAATTTAACTGGTAATTACCCATCCTTCGATTAAGCGTAATTTAACCGCTGTGATGAAACTGGGAACGGCGTCTCGGCGCGAATGCGGCATTTTTTTATTTGAATTTTTGTGTGGTACTACATTATTTTTATAAAAAGACTATCGATCAATTTTCGTATGACTAACTAAATGATAATTTTATTTTCTCTTTATTTCATCAATTACCACAAAACATTATATTGTTAAAATAAAAAGAGTCACTGAATGTTTTCTCTTGCGGTAAAAAAGGGTTATCGTAGGGGAACATACACTGCTACGCCGTAGGTATCTGGCTACGCCGTAGCGAGCCGATCCTTTGACGTTATGTTACCAGTTTACACCATATTATTGACCGTCATTCAGGATGCCGAACAAGACTCCGCGTAAAATCAACTGTTCGGTCGGCGGATTGGGGTGTCGTATATATACCCCGGAAGTTCGGCCGCAAAACGTTAGGTGTGTTGCTGCCCTAAAAATGAAAGCAAATCTTCAATGGAGATGGACTCGTAAAGTTTGCAGGCAAAATTTGCAGCTTGGACCGCATAATAAGCTGTTTACGTAAATCTGGCTCCCGATGAATGTATAATGTAATCAGCGAATGATAATACGCGGCGGCGAGCTCCGTTTCAAATGATTCACAGTTCATTCTCTGCAATTACTGTGCGGCTTATGTAATGGCTGGTGCCGGGTCAGAATCAAAATAGCATCACTCAATCTTGAAATGTACTCACCTATCCACCTGCCAACCGTGGCGAATATGGCAAGGGGAGGCCAATTACCAGCACTGGATTATTTCGGCTGATGAAGTACTAGGGTTACTAGATGTTGATCATTATTATTGAAGGAATTGTGAACTTATTATTATCAGTCTATTGTCTTTTTTTAAACTTAAACATAATTAAAAAAAAAAACTGGCCGCTCTTTCTGTTCGAAAATAACAGGTTTGAACTTACAGATTTATTTTAGTCTTCAATTAATTCGTGTCGTCTGCATCGTTAATACAATCGAGAACAGGTCACTTATTCTGTACATTTATAGCGTTTTCACATGTCTTCAAATAATGGTTGCTCTCCTGATATATTCAAGCTTTAATTACGCGGCACTCAGTTCTTCCGGGTTTCAGAGTGCGCTTCCCGTTTCGACGTTAATATTAGTTTTTTGGTATTGCATCAGTATTCGCATGAATTTATACTAGTATGCTTGCCCGTACTCATTTCCGTGAAATTACTACAAAACGCTATTTACTCATGGTTCTGGTTCTCGAATCCACTCTGAGGTGGACTTCGGAAACATTATGCCAGTAAGTTGTCAAGTCAAACGGGGGGAGTGCCAGCGCCCTGACGATGCATACGTTTGTCTATGTATTTTCCTATTTTCTGTCTATGTGTGTAGGTACATGAAATTTTAAACCGAGCAATAGCAGTCACCTACTGTAATATGCGTAAGGGTCTCACTATCGCGTTATACCTTTACCACGGACTTCAATTAAACTTACCTCGTTTACCCACGCATCACGTAGTAACTACAGGTGCATACTCAAATTGAGCCAAACAACTATATTATAAACTTGTCTTGACGATATTATTATATGAGATTTATGCAAATTATTATATCTCCATAAAATTTATATGCATTTAACTAATTTAATTACTACACGTCACTTCCGCTTACGCTCCTTGAACAAAGAAGTAACAAATTAAATAATAATTAATTAATTCTAATCTAATCTAATCTAATGTAGCCGTTAAGTGTCCCACTGACGTCTAATTAATTAATTATTTATTATTATTCCTTACGTATTGTTTGTAATACTTATGCCTTTACTTTCTTTTCTAGCATTATCGAATTTATTTCTGTTTTAAAATAAAGGCATTTTGTAATCTATTGGAATCACTCTTATTGTGCGTAAATGGATATCACTCTTATTGTGCTTTGGAGGATATAAATGTAACCAAATGAAAAACGCATTGCACAGAAATATAACCATATGCTAGAATATTGAAAAACAATAACTTTTTGATATTACAGTCGACATATAGACTTTTTACAACATCGTTAAATGACCGAATGTATCCTTTTATACTTTGCTTTATTTTTTAAATGTGCCGCTCGTAAATTTAAACGTAAAACAATAGGTTATTGCCTTCTCGTAGTAAAACGTCGTATACGGGATATCGGTTCATAAATTTGGAGTTTCCTTCGAGCGACGAGCGGGAATTGTTTCCACAGAATAATGTGCATTTTAAGTCATTAAAATACATGTAGCAGACGATGTAGTAACGCATAATTTTATGATAAAAGGTAATTTACTGAAAAACATTATTTTACAGTACAGTACCTGTCTAAATAAAAATATTTTTAATGACTCCAAAAACGTTTTCGAAACGTAGTTAACTGGTTTTAATAACTAAAAGACGTACAAAGTGATAGACGTATATTTTGATTCGTAGACTGACTGCTAAATGGTAACAAATACTATAATATTGCACAGTACAACAAAGGATAGGAAGCACTTCGTCTTGAGCATCAACCGCTTCATTAATTACAGTACAAGAGGATAAAGTACTCAATGGTGCCGATGCAGCTGTAGACACAATTTAACTTTTTAAGTGTGGTCCTGTCACTTTTTAAAATTGGAATAAAGAGAGGATAGAAAATACAACAACTGCTAATACTGCCAAAAAAAGTTACACAACTAATTTAAACAACCAAACGCAAAATAAGAAGGCATGATGAAATGGTGTTTTCCTATTTTAAGCGTTCAATTTGTTTGGACTAAGATCAGGTGTGTGTGGTATTTGTGTCTTTTTTATTCAAGTTTTAGAAAGTGACAGGACCTAAATAGCTAGGTAAGTTCCTTCTAGTCCGAATCGGCGCCATTGTAATATATTGTTCCCGTTAAGTACCGAAGTACCGATAGTGGTGTTTTTGCTCGAATCTACATTTCGCTGACCATACATCAGTCGACAGTACAATAGTACAGATAGGAAGCTCTGGCCCAACAACAGTTAACCTAACTGTCGGCAATTTTGACCTATACGAGATGGGATAAATCGACCTTATGTATGGAAAACTATTTCCAAAGCAAAATAGAACTTAAATCCTTAACAATAACGTCAGATTTGTAATTCACTCAAAAAGGCGGTTGTTGTCTTTCGGGTGTGAACTTGACCGAATCTCAAATATTTGGCATTTAAATTTGAATTTTGGAATGTGGAGTGAGGGTTTAGATTTGCATAGCAACATTCGTGTAGGGCTAGTTTCTATTGCGCACGAAGGAGAGTAAATGGACCAAGTGTTATTGAAGCCAGATATTGCCCTTGTTTCATGTTGTGGTTTGGTTCAGTGTAGAATCTACACTTGTTGTTCAAAATGTACACAAAAGATGTTACGAATTATGGTTATGAATGCTGTTAATTTTGTGTTTGTTTGATAGACTTTAGGTGCTTGATAAGTTTTAGGCATCGTATGTAAAACGAAGATAAATAGTAATTTTAAATGTTTATAAAGCAAAATGCAAAACAAGTTTATTAGTTGATGAGGTTACGTTTTGTTGGGGATTTCGGCACAGGTTACCTACTTATAGGCGCAGCGAGCGAATATTCGTGATTCTATTCTATTTTGATACACTTTATGAAAGCAAACATTTTCTGTTTTCACACACTTGATACGTTTTGTATTTGTATTTTTTTTTGTAATAAGTATTTTAGTCGCATCTCAAAAACAAAGGCTAAAATCAAAGGCTATGAGATAATTTTCGGTTTCACGCTCTTCGTTTTATGCGCTTAATCCGAAAAGGCTTTACTTCGCATCCTTATCTAAAAAAGTTATTTTATATGGCCTCTCTATGGTTATGGGTAAACTGATAGCCATTAAACAGAATGACCAACATTAGACCACTTGGTGTGTTCGAGTAGAACATCAGATTGAATTTAGAGGCTATATTGTATAGTATAGGATGTCATTTTATTAGTAAACGGTAGCCAATACGAGTATACTTAACTTTATACACTGTTGATAAAGTTAATAAACAACTTTCCCCTGGACACTTAGGATCGAAGGAGGAAGACTGCTAGTAGAATTGTTTCATTAGGGCTTAGCTTAGTCTTAGTTATAAATGTTTATTTACTTTGAACTAATTTATGGGTACGATAAATTCCCCTTCAGTATGTACTAACTAGTACCTATATAAATTCCTAAATCCTATATCAAATCTTCCCATTATGGTATGCAGCTGCAGGTTATGAGTTATCCTCAAGAAATTTTGTAGGTTGTCCTCATTCACTTTTAACGTGTCTGATCCAATATTTCTTAGGTAGGTATATACATCACGTCCTAGTTTCTAGATACCTACATAGGTTAGGTTAGTACATACGTGATCTCTACTAGAGAGAGTTCCTATTAAAAAATCATACTACTAATATATAACTTCATTAAAATAGCAACTGAAATAATAAAAGAAATTACTAATGGAATAGGCTTTTGTCACGACGCTGCAACATCTATACAAAATTTCCAGGATACTGGCAGCGTGCACTGCCTCGTGTGTCTTCAATACAAAGCATACATTTTCATATACTCACATGAAACTCAGCCAAGTGTGCGCTTTTCGCTATATACGTCTCGTTTATTGCCAGTAATATGTCAACTATTTATGATGGAAGTTGCAATGTAATTAAAAACTTGGCCACGCGCCGACTCATACTTCCCTAATATATGGACTACGTGACGGTTGTTCAAGTGGAAACTAGAGGTCTAATCTTGGGTGTCTGGTTTAAATATATCCCGCCTGAATAAAATTGCTGCAATTGTTGAGCTGAATTGAGCCTGCAATGTAAACAAACTAGAAAGTAGAAACAAGAACACAAAGTCATTGTCCCCCGCCGGGAATCGAACCCGGGACCTCCGGGTCGTGAGCCCATGGCTCAGACCACTAGACCACGGAGGCAGTTATGTAACATACTCAGTCAAACACTCAAAATCACTTTCAGAGTGACGTTGTAGTACGCGTTGATGCGTTATCCATAATTCATGTTGCGCCCAGGAGACTAACGTATGGAACTCTCCATGTCTCCTTCATAAAGTGCTGAATAACTTACGAATAAGTTTCCCTTTTAAGATTGTGAGCGATATGCTTTATTCAGTATTTACGGTGCGTGAGCTGGCTGAGCTTGATAAACTTATGGCTCATAGTAATAAAAAAAAATTTTTTGCTTAAAATACTATTTAAAATAAATGTACATACATACATACATAAATCACGCCTTAATCCCTAATGGGGTAGGCAGAGCGTTAACGACCCAAACAAAGGTCATTACGCCACGTCTGACAAGTTTTGAGGGTTGTTTAAGATAGATCTGTATATTGCTGTAGTGACAGGTTGTCAGCCCATCGCCTAGATTACAATATATTAAAACCCTCGAATCCCTTAGCTGGTTTTTACAGCATGCCCGGGAGGAGATGCAGCTGACACATTCTATGTTTTTCTATCGCTCCCAGTCCAGCATGGAAGTAAATGTAGCTGTACGTTATTATATTATACTTAATTACTTAACAACTTCTCGTTTTTTGTTTTACACAGATACAGGGAGTGAAAAAACTGGCCAAGTGCGAGTCGAACTCGCGCACGAACGGTTCCGTACCATTTATCTATACAGTATTAGACACTATTATTTTAACCTTTTGTCACCAGTTACCGTTATTAATATCCTTTTATCCGGGTAATCGAGCAAAAAATTGGCAAAGAAATCACGTTTTTGTATGGGAGCCCCCCTTAAATATCTATTTTATTTTAATTTAATTATTTATACTTTTAAAGTAATGATACAGGGTGTAAAAAAAAGTACTGCGTTCCTTTAAACCACATGTGGTTTACTGATGATACCAAACAACTTTCCCAACGAACAAAAATTTTAGCTCGCAAATACAAATTGCCTTTTCCGTACAAAGGTGCTCTCCTAATCTGCAATTTTGTATGGACAAAGCAAAATTTTATGTTAAGCTAAAATTTATGTTCTTTGGGAAAGTTGTTTGGATCATCAGTAGACCATGTGGTTTAAAGGAACGCAGTTTTTTTTTACACCCTGTACAACTCAATGTTCTGTGAATATTTCAAGCGTTTAACTATAGCCGTTTTTAATTTTGGACAAGAAACGGCAAAAAAACACGTTTATTGTATGGGAGCCCCCTTAAATATTTATTCAAAACTATTAGTTTAGTAAGTATTTGTTGTTAAATCAGCAACAGAAATACTTACATCATCATTGTAAATTACAACTGTCTAGCTATCACGGTTGATGAGATACAGCCTGGTGACAGACAAACAATCACGTTAGTTGTATGTTAGCCCCTTAAATATTCATTTTATTCTGGTTTTAGAATTTATTATAGCGGCAACAGAAATACATATGATCTGCGAAACACTTTTTATGAGATACAGCCTGGTGACAGACAAAAATCACGTTTGTTGTATGGGAGCCCCCTTAAATATTTATTTTATTCTGTTTTTAGTATTTGTTGTTATAGCGGCAACAGAAATACATGATCAACGAAAATATCAACACTCTAGCTATCACGGTTCATGAGAGACAGCCTGGTGACAGACGGACAGCGAAGTCTCAGTAATAGGGGTCCCGTTTTTTACCCTTTGGGTACGGAACCCTACAAATTAGCTAACCAAATTTTAGGGCGTGATTCTACCCATGCAAATAAAGGAACTGAACAAAATTCCCTTAATGAAAAACAAAAATTGGGCCCTCCCATACAAATAGTGTCAGCGGCTCGAGTCATTTTGTATGGGAGGGCGAATTATTTTTTCATTTTTCGACCTATTGGGGAAAGTTGTTCAGTTTCATGGGTAGGATCCACGGAGTAGGACTATACCCTAAAGTTTGGTCGGCATGTTTTTTGCTCCCGGTAAAATTTTAGAAACAAATAATAATTTTCACGAGAAATACTTACTCGCGAAATTAAATCCACATTCACATTATTACACCATACTCGACAAGCTTGTAAAGCGGAACACACACCTGCGCTCTAGTAAACAAATTGCACTTCCTTCCGTAGCAGACAGGAATAAGTACACATATTCCCGACGATTTTCGTCAATCGCGCGAGACAAAGCAAAGGGTGAATATAAAAGGCTTGGCGACACTTGAGCGCGTTTTTCATCAGGCGTTGGGACACCCCGTGGCTCTTTCAGACCCTGCTTTTGAGATCGCGCGCAAGATTAGGCACTAGTTCATGCCACGTGGATGTAGGGATGGGACTAAGTAAAATAAGCAGAGTGGAGTGAAAATAATTTGTTTGCGTTTGACTCGTGACCCCATTTATGCCATAATAATAAACCCCACCGTACTTTTACACGGTCGCGGTGATACTATCTCATATAAGTAAGTGAGATATTGTGCCTTTACAGCTGCTAAACAGTATAGGTACCTTTTGTGTTCCGGAAATACACCTGGCACAATAGACATTCCACCGAGTTATTTGGTGAGGGAAGTTCGTTCCGGAGAAGCATCTGGGATCAAAGGACCCTTGCATTTAATTTTAAAGCCACTTTCTGCCCGCGACGTCTTTTTTCTTTTTCTCATTTTTCATTAGAAGACCTTAAAGAAAAAGTTCTTTGAGAAAATGCTTAGACATCACTGGCTGGTTATAAGCACATCACCACAAGCTACCACACGGTTCCCGCATAGGCAACTCTCGTCGCGATGATTCAGCATTCTCAATCTTCAACCTTTTACGAATCCACTCTTTCATTCACGCCACGCGAATTCGTGCTTTGGTACCGCTTTGGCACTGCTCTGGGATCTGTTTGGAATTCACACGCAGTTTAAAAGTGACGTATTGAAGCCAACGCTAACTATTCCGCAGCTTTTCCTTGCATTCGCTTTTAGAGACGAATAGGTTTTATCCTTTGTAGGGGCTTTTAGCTTCATTTCTATGAATTTAAGTTGTATAAAAAGTAGTATGTAATTATGTTGATAATCATCACGTAATTTAAGTTTTTTTGTTGGTGTCCATATCTACTAATAGTGTAAATTTTAACGTTCTTTTTTTATTTGTCACACCGTAAATTCACCACATTATTCAACTAATGAACTAAATTGGCACCGTTTTGTAGAGATTACAGAACTTTGTTTCTAAACTTGTACAACGGCTAACTAATTTAAGTTTTAGCAAAGAGCTGGGACCCAGGAGGAAGCCTAGCCGATGCTACCTAGGTACCTAAGCAATTTCACTCTAATCGGAGGTAAGGTACAGTAGGCTGCAGAAATGCATACCTAGTACATCCTCAAACGATTGAAGTATTCTTAGAAATCCATGTAGCTTTAAAAATATTTATTTAAGATTCGGATATGTCTTAACTAGTACTAGGTACAATTTTTTGAAACAATTTTATTAAAATCACTTCACACTTTTGTAAAAACTTCAATCGTTTGCGGTGGCACTAGGTACTTGCAGCCTACTGTAGGTACCTACGTTACATATAGGTAGGTACCATAACTATTTCGTTAAGTGAATTTACGCTTATTTCCGGTCCGGTCCATCTTATCCCACTCATATTATGAATGCAAAAGTTTGGATGTTTGATACTCTATCACGCTTCAAAATAATTCTACATTGTTCTAACTGGAAACCATCTTACAAATTGATAAAATAAGGGATAAAACTCACCACGAGACATCGGGATGAGAATGTATCTTATTTTTTTTTGTGTTACAATGTCTTGACATAAATCAAGAAAGAAACCCAGTGCTGTGAAAAATGAATACCGTTATTAAAGCGAATAAACGCAATCGGAATTCAAAATAGGAAGAATTTTTGCAATTACAGCACCACATCAATCATGGCAGGGATTATTAGTTTAAGGAGAAGAGTTTTATGTTCAATTTCATCTGAATGTATCTTTTGTAAAATATAGTTATGTAGTAGGTTATAAATTAGTGGGTTGCTTGATGTAAGAAAAACCCCTTAGATCAGAATGTATAATTTTATTATAGAATTACAGTAAAACGTCATTTCATGTCAGGTACTTACCTATTTAAAAACTAAACTAAAATAACATTTCATTCTCAACTAATTAAAACATGAACAACTTCATACGGAACTATAAATGCAATCGTGTTATTTATATAACCATTATAATATTTTTTCTCATATCTATGCTTACGTATCTAATATTCAGTATTCAGTAAATATTTATAGTATGCAACAAACGCAGTTTTGAAATTAGGTACATACAGTGCTCTGTGGATGCACCTAATTTCCTTATATCATTTTATTACTGTAACGAAAAAGTGATATTGCCGCCTGTATGTTCTTGAATATGATGTGTCCACGCTTCTATATCCTCGAAAACCTAATAAAAATTAAAAGACATATTTTTATTCGTTTTAAGCTTGGGTTTTCAGCCTTATCAACACATGTCTGGGCAGTCTAAATAGGAAAGCTACTTCAGTACGTCCCCTATGGAGACCAACTGATTTAGCATTTCTATCAAATAGGAATGCTTCTTCAGTACGTCCCCTACGACCAACTGAGTTAGCGTTCCTATTACCATTATTATCAAAATAGGAATACTAGTTCTATACGTCCCCTATGGAGACTCGGTGTCATGTGGTATGATTCATGCCGGAAAAAGCCGGAACGCCCGAGACTTTACAACACGGAGGGAGCCGAGCGAGCGCAGCAAGCGTGCTGTGGTAGCAGCCGGCGACCGTCCCAAAACTCGCAAAAAAAAAACTGTAAAGTCGGTTTACGGACGATAGTATAACGTGACTACGTCGAAGGTGACCTTGACCTTGACCTTGACCTTGATATTGGAATCGAAATTGAAATTTGAATATTCAAACAAAATTTAGTAGGGGACGTATTGAACTAGCATCCTATTTAATAGAAATCTTAACTTAGGTGGTCTCCATAGGGGAACGTATTGAAGTAGGATTTCTATATACGTGTCCGGGCACGGATAATGACGCAGAGTCTTAGATAATGTACGGCCTTGGCACGACCCGGATGTGTATGGATAGATTTTTAAAAGCGAAAAATGGTTCTGCAACTGAAATTACAACTAAGCAATTTTGCCGAAATAAGTTTTTTTTTAATTATTATTCTCATCTTAAAAATTGACCAGTAACAGAGAACCCAATGAAATATTTAAGGCTCCTACAGACAATATACATTTCATTTAGTACTTACACTATCGCAATATTGACAAGGACACAGCTTAGGGTTGTGCGTCGCAATATGAGCTTTAAACTGCCCCACCTGAAGGAACCCTTTGCCGCAAGTATCGCAGATCCATGCGAGAGTACCGGGTATCTGTAAAAATTCATAAAATAATAACGGTATTGGACTGGTATTCATACTGTTAAAGGTTAGACCCCACTAGAGCGCATTGCACGGCAAAGCTGACAAAAATGTATAAAGTGACATAGACATTGCGCGGCAACTGAATTTCAGGCAATTCATACATTTTTGTCAACTTTGCTTTGCAGTGTCGCGCCGCCGTGTCGCGCCACTACAGTGCAGTTCTAGTGCGGTCTAACCTTTACAGTACTACAGCTTGTAGCGCCACAGCCTTGCTGCTTGTATGGGTATTCAAATCAAAGCTGCTAGATAGACCTCATTATTAAAATGCCAAATGTGAAAGAGCTGTAAGAAAATTCAGTCTTGCTTGACAGTGGCAAAATGTTGACTATGTTGGTTACTAACTAACTCACCTCTTCGTCTTCATCTTTCACTTCTATCTCTGAAATGATGTCATCATCAACCATCATCATGGAGCCCATATTTGGTTTGGACATCTTCGTTTTCTTTGACACTCGAGCATCGTAATAAGGACATGCTAGAAAAAACAATCACCTTGATGAGTCGTTTGTTACACAATAGGTTTGAGTGTAAAGGACAGCTTTCCGAAAACTAATAGTGGTCGCTCCGTCAATAAAACTGATCAACTTCCACAAGAAAATTCTTCCCAGAAATAAGAATAGAAATGACGTGCCCATAAAAATTGTCTGATGGAGGTGGTCATTTTGCATGGATATTAATTTCCTGAAAAAAATGCCTTGTGAAAGTTCAGTTCTATTGACTGAGCGATCAAAGCAGAGTGGAATCACTATAACGGGAAATTGCTAGGCTTCTAAAGTAGAAGCTAAGTAGTCATTTTGGAAATCTCAAGCGGGATTAAATACTTACGTCCATGACCAAAAGAGTCTAGTAGACAGTGATTTGCACTTTGTCGTTGGTCTCGGTGACGATCATGTCTTGTAGATCTGATGTTCGGGCGCAGGACGCTTTCCTTTACCTTGACAACTTCTAACTTTTATGAGCATTATTGAGCATATGTTGTAGTTTTTTGAGGATTAACTACTTACGTCCATGACCAACGTGTGTCTGGTAGAAAGTGACTTGTACTTTATCGGTGGTCTCTGTGACGATCATGTGTGCGGGACACGCGTGACCAGTCTTGTAGATCTGACGTTCGGGCGCAGGACGCTTTCCTTTACCCTGACGATCAAATAAAAAGGCACAGAGTAGTACCTACATGTACAGAAGGTTCACTCCCATTTAAAGGCACATCACGCCATACTTAACATTATTCACAATCAACACTCGTTCATTAAGATGGTTTCATAATGTGCACTGAACTGAATATCAACGTAAATTTAAAAAGTTACTATTTTGGCTATAGCAATCGGTGCAACCTCCTGGTAGTTCCTACTTTTGAGCATTTCAAGCGTCTACCTGTTGGCATCGTTAAGAGACATAAACACGCTAAATACATTTCTAATAGAGATTTATTTTATATATTTTTTAAACAATAATACCCGCCTTACCAATTAAGGTTCTTAAAAAATAATGAGTTAGAGCTACCTGATACACATACACTCCACTTTGGCTGCACATGTAATTCGACCTGACTCCGTCAATCACCGAGCGACTCGCCGATATCTTCCTGAACCTATACTTGGTCTCATCTTGCACGGCTGCTTTGTATTTTAAGAACTCTGAAAAGAACAAAATTATAAAAAAATCTATACCTGATAGACATACACGCCTGATTGGCTACACATATAGTGCGACCGAATCCCGTCAACGGTTCGCTTGCTAGACGTAGTTTTTCTGAATCTGTATCTAGTCTCTTCTTGAATAGCGTTCTTGTAATTCATGAAGTCTGAAACAATAAGATTTTAATTAGCTTCTTGACAAGGATCCAAAATTTCGATACACGATTGTCTATAAAAAAAAATTTAATGCGTAAACACGTGCAAATTGATAACAAGGACTTTTTCGGCTAATTTTAGATCCTTGCCTTTTTAAAGCGATATCGTTTTCAACGTTTTACAAGCGTTTACGCAAGTAGACATCGCCTTAAAATTATTAAGAGGTCACTGATATGATAATGATAAGGCAGTAAAACGGCATTTTTTGAGGTGTGCATGTGCAGTGCACATTCTGAATAATTCTAATGAAACATTAGGAACAAAGACCTTCCTAACATTTAAACCCAAAGAGTAACCAATGACCTTTTAATTCTGCTAATTAAAATCAGGATTTACGCCTAACGAATAAAGCAAAATTGTAGAGTCAAGTAGACACACCTGACACACAAATCATTTATCGTATGGCATCCTTTGACGGCCCCCACAGCCTAGTTGGCAGTGTATCTGCCTGCTACGCAGAGGCAGACATTTGAATGATGAATTTAAATGTCTGTTTCTGGGTCTGGGTGTTCTTTGTGGTTGTTTCTGTGTATGTCCATGGCACCCCGATACATGGAATCCTAGTGGGGGCTATGAGTGTGATCGTAGTTTTTTTTTCCAGAGGACAGGTGCAGCAGCTGGTTCTTGTTGCACTCTTAGCACCGCCCGGGGTCACGTGTAGGACGTGGAACAACATCGACCAGTAACGAACATTATTAGAAACAGTGACCGGGACCGACGGCTTAACGTGCCGTCCGAAGCACGGAATCAGTTTTCTTTCAGAAAATCAGGTGGATTTAGTCTGCATTGTCCTAACCAAACTGGGGAAAATCTCACAAAGTGATAAATAGAGAAATATCAACTTTGTGTCCCCCCCCTGGGGATCGAACCCAGGACCTCCGGATCGTGAGCCCATGGCTCAGACCATTAGACCACGGAGGCAGTTACAGTCACACAAATAATGGGTTTAGGGGTAACGTTTTGCTACTAAAAACTACAACGGAAGTAGAATATCTATATGTTTATAAAGAAAACTAACCGTCCATGGAACTAAACTCCAGTTCAGAGATTTCTTGGTGGACGCCGTGGATGTGAAGCAAGTGGGAACTAAAGTGTGTTCCGTAAGAAACTCTATCAGTACAAAGAGGACAACTGAAAGCCTTGCGCTTTTGTATCTGTAAACAATTGTACATTCATGTATTCAGAGTGTGTTAAAGACAGCTTCCCGCAACGAAACTGAAAAAAAAAAAGTTTTCCTTATACAAATTGTTTGATCATGAAGTGGTCATTTTGTAATGAGAAGTTTTTTTAAAAAAATTCTGAATACTTTGTGCAAGCTTTTCAATTTCGTTAGCTGAGCGAGCAAAGCAACCGCAATCAGTTTGCGGAAAACTATCTCTTTCTGATCTTACACTCGTTCTGTAATGTAGGTATGTATGTTGCAGACAGAGTGACCCTTCTGTATTTTTTCTACGTATTCTGTGCAGCTGGTGAGTGCTGATAGAGAAAAACTTACTATGATGTTATGAGCCTTAGCGAGATGCTTATTCAAGATTTGCTTCTGGCTGAAGTCTCGTTCGCACAGGTGACATTTGACTCGGCTGCGCACCGCGGTCTTCGACGGCGGAAGGTTGTTATGAAGTTTCACTGCCAAAATGTAGGTAGGGTAGGTATGTTATTTCGATTACATTGAAATTACAGAGTTTATTATAATTCTAATCCCAAACTCTGAAACACAATGTATAGAAATTTGTCTAGGCCAGGCAGAGGTGAGAGAATATTAGGCATATAGAAAAAAATACGGTAATAGCCCCATAGGTTAGGTAGGCTAGACAACTGACCCATCCCAGGGTAACACTTTTTAGGATATGTGTGTACTATATAAGACTTAAATTAGTAGTGTGCGAAGTTTCAACCAACCGACAAAGACTGAAAATTTGGTCTAGGTTTTGGCCTTTAACGGCCCCTCTATAATCGGTATGTATACCTACTTACCGCCATGTTTCATCCTTGTATGCGTGAAGCAAGCTTTACGTGTCTTGTATACGTTGGAGCAAAAGTGACATTGGTATAGCCTCTCCTCTTCCTCAGTTGTTGGGTGGCATCTAGCGCACAGGAAAATATAGAAGACATGAAAGATTAGAAAAAGGGTATACGCTCCCTAAAGGATCTGAATCTTCCCATGAATTTGAACAACTTTTCCCAAGGAACATAGTTCGAAATACGAAAAAAAATACTTCCAATACTACATGCGCTATCAGCTGATGCATTTTGCCTTCCATACGAAGTCAATTTTTTATTTTCGTATTTTGATCTATGTTCTTTAGGAAAAGTTGTTTAATTTCTAGGGCAGGTTCACCTCCTATAGGTTGCATAATATCAATTTTGTTACAAGTCGAAAATTACTGCGCGTGGGATCTTAGAATTTCTTCATTTATGATTGCTTGGCTAATGTTAAAATTTGCCATTTCCATACAAAGCTTTATGATTATTTAAAGTAGGGCTCTACTTCGATGGACTGACAAAAACATAGTAACAAGTAGCAAACAAAGATGTTCTATTATATTTTACTTATACATGTGCCCGCGGAAGTCAGCCAGGGTCACGTCACAGAGTGGGCACTCCTTCAGCGGCTCGCCGGTCCTGGGTTCGAGTCCGTGGGTCACGCGCACATGCTTCTGCATCTCTTCTTCAGAACCCAGCTGGGTCTCGCAGTAAATGCACAACGTGTCATCGAGGGTTTGGATTCCATCCTCTAGAAGGCAAATTACCGGTAATCTTTAGTTCATGGACTATATTGATTCTGATTCTGCGATTCATGACGGCACGTTTTTATTCTATTTCACGATTGCGATATCGGGGACGTCCTAAATTAAAAGGTCATGTAAAGAGTACTTATCTTAAAAGATGAAAAATTTAAGGAATATAGATGAAGCTAAATCAGTTTGTACGATCGTAGCAAGTGGATGTGATCTCTCTCTGCCTATCCCTTCGGGAAAAACGCGTGATTATAATGTGTTTGATGTGTGAAGATTGCTTGCTTACCATCGTCATTATTCTCCGAATGGTCAGATTCATCGTCGCCCAGATCCTGGTTTGATGTAGAAGACGCCACCGATCCGTCCTTCAGTATACCTTCGTCCAAAAACTCCACTTTATAGTCGTCTTCGGCTAAATACAGATTAAACTTAATGCTAAAATATATATATGTAATAGGAACAACGTACCGAATACTGATAAGGGTTGCTCAGTCAACGAAACTGAACAACTTTCACCAGGAAATTCTTTCAGAAAATACTTTCAAATACAAAATGACCACCTAGATCAGACAACAAACTTGTTTAAAAAAACACTTCCTGAAAGAATTTCCTGGTGAAAGTTGTTCAGTTTCGTTGACTGAGCAACCCCTATTAATTTCTGGTACGCTGACCCTTACACCTCGTATACAAAATTTAATTTTGTTAGTGAAAAATCAAGCAACAAGCGCCCGACGCCTTTCCTATATTATGGGAATGTACCCATAACATTACGCTAGCAGGATTGCCCCTTTGGTTTGGATGCATGGCCAATAAGGAGACGCGTTGTACCAGGAACGACGTGGAGCGGGCGTCAAATACAAAACGTACTCACCCGAACTATATATTTTCCTAAATCTGAATTGTTTTAAAAATTTTATTTATTCCTCATTAAAAAGTTGTGTTTCTTTCAGGTTGTTTGTTTGACTTCCCATACAAAGAAACTTGTGCAAAGTGCGAAGCCTACTTGATTTTAGCTAAGTTTCTATTAGTGTAGGCGTTTCAGCAATTTTTAGGTAAACAATGTTTTCAGAGGTGTTCAGGCTTAAAATAAGTAGGTAATAGGTACTTGCCATTTCTATCTACGAAGAATAAAGGATTTATAACTATAGTAGAGCAATAGTCATAATGAAAATGAATTAATTAAATGACATAACTCCAAGAAATAAGCGACAAGCGCCCATAGTAACCTCACATTTTGGTGATTATGTTTTGCAACTAACTTAGATATGTTCACTAGGTCATTTTAAGTATTTTTAGTCCAGGCAGCAACGATTTTTTTTATCCTGGGGTATTTTTAGGGTTTGGTACCTCAAAAGGAAAAAAGGAACCCTTATAGGATCACTCGGTTGTCCGTCTGTCTGTCTGTCCGTCCGTCTGTCAAGACCCTTTTGCTCAAGAACGCGTGAAGGTATCAAGTTGAAATTTATATTGAATACTCAAATCTAGGGTCCCTTGAAGCTGTAAAAAAATCATCCTTCTAAGTCCTCGCAATCAAAAGATACGAACGTTTGTTTGATAAGTTGCAAGGAAACCGAAAACTAAAAATATACTTTTTTTGTGATCTAACTAAAAAAATATAGTTTTTGGATTTTTTCCTCTGATTGTGCTAGGAGACATTGCTTCTTGTCAAATTTGAAGATCCTAGGTCACCGGTAAGTACCCTATAGGTTTTGGCTTCCTCAATATTCAAAAACCTACAGGGTAAAAACCAGCTAAGGGATTCGAGGGCTTTAGTGTATTGCAATTTAGGCGATGCGATGGGCTGACAACCCGTCACTATAGCAATATAAATAATCATCCATCTGTAATAACCCTCAAAACTTGTCAGACGTGGTCGTAGACAGAGATGGACGTGGCGGAACGATCTTTGTTTAGGTCGTTTTTGCTCTGCCTACCCCAATAGGGATAAAGGCATGATTTTATGTATGTATTTATGGACTTCCCGTGGACCTACAATCATAAAATTAAGAAGAAAGTAGTGTCTAACAGCACAATCGAAGGAAAAAAACTAAAAACTGTAAATTTGTTCAAATATCACAAAAAAAAGTATTACAAACTTATTTTCGTAGTCGTCTCCTTATATCTTGTATGGGGATAACAGCAAACTTAAGTTTGTTATTTAGTCCAGTTCATATTTTTGTGTGAAAAATGTCTCAGTGCTCGAGGGAGGGTTCAATATTCGCTTTAAATACCCCTAAGTTGGTACGGAAGCCTCGGTGAGCGAGTCCGACTCGCACTTGACCGTTTTTTTTATCCATAGGTACTTTATGTGGAAATATTGCTTTTTTTTAAATTAGAAAATGAATAGTAAGCATTATCATTTTCCAATTTCTTTTTTTATTCCGTTAAATTTGAAGATGTAGCAAGTCATTTAGCGTAAAGTTTAGAGAAAAACATTTAACCGTTTCGTGTCAGGAAAAGCCCAAACTGGGCACGTTTCAAAAATGAATTATTATTTTTTTGTTTTATACAAAATAGCTAGATGTAATATAATTGTGTTTAAAACGTCTTTTCATTGGAGGTATCCAAAACCTATCATGTGGGGTACACATGATAGAAAAAATTACCCCCTTGACAATTTCATCCCCCCCACGCCCCCCAGATTAAAAAGAAATCTATAAGTCTTAGACTAGAAATAAATAAGTATCTTAAATGACCTCGTGAACATGGCACAAAAGGTGAGGTCATGTCCGCTATTACTTGGGGGTATATTACGAATAAAGGATTTCTTGCTTTGGAGGGCACGCTAAGTTGTCGGTTTTTGACACCGTCTTAAATAGTGGTCATCTCGTCACACAAACAATGTTGAGTACCTATTTTATGTGTTTGTTAGTTTTTACTGAGTTTGTTATGTCCTATAAATTATTCTATGTACATACCTCCATTATCAATTTTAAGATTGGAATCCTCCAGGCTAAAACCACACTTATTCAATACGCGTTTTTTGATTTTTAATGCCTCCTTCAAACAGTCGATGCAACGCCAGCAAAAAAACTTATTATTTACTGGTAGCCACTCACAAATCTACAATAATCGATAAACATAATAAGAGGAAGTACTTATGTACGTGTAAGAAGAATATTTAACATGTAGAGCAGAGAATGTAATCCTAACGAAATAATAATAGGTATTTGTGAGAAACGTTTTACCTGTATTTTAACATTGAAACTTTTTTCAAACAATTCAGCCAACGTCATATTTCCTTCATCTTCCTTATTAACAACAAATAGATCGCATAGATCTTCACAACACCCGCAACTTGCACAAGAAAATGAATCATCCTCTTTCACTTCCATTTTACAAAAAAAATGGTTGTATTACTTGAGGTTCGCAATCGAAACTGTTTGACAAATGACGATGAGATGACGACCAAAAAGGTAGTGTCACTCATAAAAAGAATGCATTTTTGAATTTTTTGACAGAAGAAGGTCAAATACGGAATGTTCAAACTTTTTCTTTTTATTAAAAAAATAAGTGTTTACTGGCCAGGTCAGGTAACCTGACTTGTCACTAATCGATTTTTCTGTGGATTTATCTCATGTAAAAAAAAAACAGTTCACATGCATTGATTATTATATTTTATACTTAAAATTTGTACGCACAGTATCCAGTGGACGGACATTCAGCTATCGTGGCCTACTAGATTTGGCACTATCATGAAGCCATGTATTTTCATTGTATATGAAAATAGAGTAAACATTGCTAACAATTCGCATTGATTTAGGAGAGAAAATTTTCTTCTCAAAATGGCTTTTGTATTTGGATCTAAAAAAACACAATGATCTACATCTAGTTTGAAAAGGCTATATTTTTTTTAATGTAGAGTAAAGCACGAGCATGCGTGAAATGCGCGCGAATTCGATTATGTTAAATCGGGAGTAATCGATTTAAAACACTATAAATATTTTACTTTAATTTTTTTTTAAAAGAAACAGATAAAAAAGTTAATAAACATTAAAAAATATGACTACAGGATATGGGTAGAATAATAAAGTAAGTACCTAATTCAGTTTGAATAAACTAAGTTACCTATCTGTGCTACCACTTTACCAAGTGTAAATCCATGCAAATACTTACGTGCTAAGCCTACGTTTAGGGTGTCCAAAATTTATCCTGAATTTTAATATTATATTATGCTTTTTTGCTGCTTTGAAACCAACAGCCGGTGCCATCAACTCCATAATAGATCTTCCAGTAATATTCGAGCTAAAATTTTTTGGGAAAGTTGTTTGGTATCATCAGTAGAACATGTGGTTTGAAGGAACGTGGTACTTTTATACACCCTGTTTATTTTTTTATTTTGGCCTTTTAGTTGGTACTTAGGTACTGTTACTGGTAGCTCCCTCTCTGAAGAGAGCTAGGAAAACACTCCAACTCTCGCTCGCTCTACGGCTACGCTCTACATTTACCTAACTTGGCCCACAAACACCCTTTCTTGTTCTGTTAGATTTTGTCTAAACTTTGTAGATGGCAGTCGTTGTTTTTAAATTCATAATTCAAGACTAGAAACAGGCGGATGCCAAAAAACGAAAAGTTTGTATCTCGAAGCCCACAAAATGATACTGGCCTCTTACATTTTTTGGCAGTATGTGCTTTGTTTCATTTGCCTCTTTTATATTTTCAAGTAAAAAATATGTCAAAATCAACATGTCCGCGCGAATTCTTTTTCGTTCTTTGATTTATTATTTATTTGACTTATTTAATATAAATTAAGTGTTTAGCATATTGTTTAATAGCTTTCAAAAACCCAATGGGAGATTTATTGCACGATACTCGTGAGTTCCTGCAGAGGGCGCTGAAACTGACTAAAAAAACGTTTGAAAAAATTTCTATTAAATATGTATATCGTTTCTAATTTTGTCAAATCAATATTTTTACATAACCAAAAGCTGTATTTTACTTATTTGTAGTTATTTTTTCAATAAATTTTTATTTTTACACTAAAACTTATTTGTCACATTGCGTGGAACGAAAACGTCAAAACAACGTTATACGACCTGTTAAAATGTTAGCCGCGTACAACGCCATCTATTGCGGAACTGAAAATTTTCTCCGGAACGAGCAAATTCTGCTTCTTAGAGTGGATTTTCGACCCGATAAACCCTGGTGTCAGAGTTTTCAAACCGCCTAGTAGCACTGCTTTAGGCCTCTGAAATGGTTTCAGTAACGACCACTATCAAAGACAGCGACCGGGACCGACGGCTTAACGTGCCCTCCGAAGCACGGAATCCTTTTTCTTTTCGGACAATTAGGTAGGTGATTCGGCCTGCAATGTCCTAACCAAACTGGGGAAAACTCGCAAAGTGATAAATTGACAAATATCAACTTTGTGTCCCGCCCCTGGGAATCGAACTCAGGACCTCCGGATCGTAAGCCCATGGCTCAGACCTCTAGACCACGGAGGCAGTTAAACATCACGAGCAAATTAAAAACTCCCATTTGTCTTTTATGGGCAATAAACCAAAATGGAATAATTTCAGAGCGTTGACCAATTTTTTAATTAAAGCACGCAACCGAGTGGTGTCTTGCTAACGACGACGGTATTTCCATGCGAAAAGTCAGTTTGAATGCATGCTGACAAAATGGTGGTTGAGATGCTGGCTGGAGTCTTTTCTACGGCGGCGACGCTTGACTTAGTCAAAATTAGTCTATTGATGCTCTCTATAAGTATGTAAACAACAAAGAAAGAAACAAAAACATTTGGCATGACACATATAGTTTTATGTTAAAAGAACCATTTAAAATTTACTTTAGCATATTTATAAACTTTTAATTGCAAAAGATTCTGAAAACTTGCATTATTTTCTTTGTACCTAGCCATTTTAAAACCTCGCATATTTTGTGAAAAAGATAATGTTACCTTTATAAAGAACTAAAAACTTTATTATCTTTTCTACTTGCTTACCAACAATGCTTTTCTATGCAAATTTTAAAATTCCATGTTTAGTAAGTAGTTGCTGAAACTAAAAACAAAGATTTCATGAAAATCATGAAAATTACAGCTCCAACAATAAAAAGCTTTTTTTATTACTTTTTAAAGGACATTTAAATTGGTATCTAAAAATAATTATCCTTTCATTGTTGTAAATTCAAATAAAAGTTGACAAAAGTAGTCATAAGTAGTAGGTTTGTTTAGAGTCCATATTTACAATTTCATAAAATGTTAAATTTTAACAATAATTAACAAATCTGTAATCTCCGTTGAAAAAGACCAATAATTTTTGTTTCTTGTATCTCACCCCAAACGTAGCAACCTGAAAATCTGTTTGTCTTCGTTCTGAAAAATATGCAAGCAGTTATTTGTCTTAACCTAAGCAGAGTTGCTTTTGTTCCAGACCCAGAAATATCTGCGATGGAACTCGGTAAGTTACAAAAAGTTAAAAATAAAGTGAGTCTTATACCCACTGTCCTGTGGTTTCTGCAAGCTGTGCTCGTTAAAATCTTTTTATTTACACTGTAGCCTGCATAATTTAGAGAGCTCTCTGAGGTTTGCTGAAACCGCCATTTTGAAGGGCGATGAAGGACGTAGCTCTCTAAAACAACATTAAAATGGCCCTTCTGGGATCGGAATAAGTAAGATTGGTCGAATAACCTGATTAAATTTTAAAGGTTCTGTGGCTATTGGGTATGAGCGCGGGTCCCTGTTACTTGCTGGTTTATTTTACGCTGTACCAATACTAATATTTACTAAACACCAAACCATGTCAAAGACTTAAGGGTGTCTGACCCGACCCGGATTCGTCGGTTGAATCGACATGGTAAAGGAATTTTAATATCACAGTGACAGATCAACGCTCTGGAAGCAATCTGATCTGACTTTGTTAAGTTTCTGTGAAAGTTTTTTTTTAATAGGTGCCTAAGTACTTAGGAACTTAATTAATTAAAAAATAAGTAGAAACTTTTGCTGTGAACATAATTATTATAGTTGTGTATCAAAATGAAATGAAAGTCCGAACAGACGCTGCTGTTAACGTTTCAAACAATGCTGCATTAATAATAAGCTTTTGTGGTTGTAATGTTAAAAAATAGAGAAAGTTAAATTCATTTTATTTAACAATTTAACTTTTATATAATTGAAAAACTAAATGCAACATTGGAAGTTTTGAGTTTGGGGGTGATACATGATTTTATTGCTCTAAAAAATAATTGTGGTAGGTATGTTAGATAAGTAGTTTTCTTACTCTTTCACGCGGGAATGTCTAAACAGATCTAAATATGATCTTTGTTTCTTAGAAATGTCATCTATTGTCTTAATCTTAAATTAACAGTCAATAGTAAAAGTTATGATTTCATGCTGGACTGGGAGCGATAGAAAAACATACAATGTGCCAGCTGCATCTCCTCCCGGTCATGCTGTAAAAACCAGCTAAGGGATTCGAGGGTTTCAGTAGGATATTATAATTTAGGCGATGGGCTGACAACCTGCCACTACTGCAATATACGTACAACCCTCAAAACTTGTCATTCGTGGCGGAATGACCTTTGTTTGGTTCTTTGACGCTGTACCCACCCTATTAGGGATACATGCGTGATAGTATGTAAGTAGTCAAAGTTAACCTAAATAGGCATGGAATCCCAAGCATCATGTCGTGTCCCAGTGAAGGTAATTTTGTGTAAATAGCTTCTAGAACTGCGAATTACACCTCGAAATCCTATGAACGACGAGGTCCTACGAGCACAGCTGGCACCCCAAGTGTAGTGTGGGTCGGGGCTTAGAAGAATTTATGCCCAACGAGGCTGTTAAGACGATATTATGTGACCCTTATTTGGGACGCACATAAACTCCCTTAATCTAAGCTATAAACGAATTTCTAACAGAGGAATTATTTTAGAAAATTGGTTAATGCTTAGCGTTGATTAGCGTTAAGTTTAATTTTGTTTTATTTACCTAGTACCTACCTATGATCGCATGTCTCCGGTTCTGATTCAAGCGGTTGAAACTGAAAATCATATCGTACACGCACCATTTATTTTGTTTTATTTATTTTTTACTACAGTAAAAACATAAATAAATGAAAAACATCTCAACAGGAACAATAAAAATAAAACTTACTGCCAAAGCAGACCTACAGAACTGAGATTTGACCACTGAAAACCGAATAAATATATTTTTGATTCGAAGTTTGGATTGAATTCCTTCGCATCATTTGAAATTGAATGAAAAGTTATATAGGAGTGCTTCTCTCGGTTCTCTCGCAGCGACTTAGTTCAGGCTTCTGGCTCTTTCATATTTCGTAGCTCGGTAGCTCGCAACATTCGTTCACATATTGCCAATATTGTCAATTACCGTGACAGGAAGTTCTATCTGTTAATGAACTTGGACGAAATAGTACCTCCAAGATTATGAGGATCCTATAGTAATGTTATAAATATGAACGTCTGTTAGAGTGTATGTACTTGAAGTGGTAAAAGATAATAATGGGCATTTTCTCTGTAGATATCCAGTAGAGTCATCAATTTTGCTGCGATTTGATAGTATTGAAAGCCAGGGAGGTTTATTATAAGTATTGTAGCTTGTAGGTATAGTAGGTATTTCATTGTAATACTTAGAATCACTGGTTCAAAATTTGTTGTTCCATTAGATAGCGAGGAATTTGAAACTAGCAATTTTATTTGTATCAATAATAGCACCTTTATACGCTAGTGTGGTTATAGAAACAGCGTACTTACGCGTATGCATGTATAAACTCTTTTAATTTGCATATAAAATTATTTATGAAAACGAGTACTTAATTTAATTTTTCATCACTTTAAGTGTTGGTCCAAATGAGGAACCCTGAGGAACAACACCTCATTGCTGCATCACCTGCTCACTGCATAATCGTCACATACATAACGTCATACATAACTAAGTTCTCGACATAATTTGCATATCATATACCGGGTGTAAGGGACAGCGTCCCGCAAACTGATAGGGGTTGCTCAGTCAACGATACTGAACACATAATTATCACCAGGTTGTTTTTTCAGGAAATGAAAAATAAATAAATTGCTTTTTCATACAAAATGACCACATCGATCAGACAATTTGTATGGAAAACCAGTTTTTTTTTTTTCATTTCCTGAAGAAAAAAAACTGGTGATATGTGTTCAGTTTCGTTGACTGAGCAACCCCTATAAGTTTGCGGGACGCTGTCCCTTACACCCCGTATAGTTAGAGGCGGTTCTATTTTGTGCAGATTAGGTTTAGAAATTACAGACTGGTAAATAACGCTCACTCTACGTTTTGGATGTTTTGGCACCATTTCAAATTTGAAAAGTTTGACTTCGCCGCGCCGCTGTGCGCTTTCAATGTGAATAGGGCCTTATGTGCTTTTATTACAACTGTCAACATTCGTTTCGTGTTTGTCAGTTGCATGATTGCACATATCCATTATCTATGCAAATTGCTACTTACGGTATAAAACAATAGGGTTGGTTCTACGATAAAACTGTAATTTTGTTTATCTGTCCATTAGGTATTAGATCATTTTGAATGATAACGGTTTTTTCCTAGACATTGTAGTGGTATTCGGTTCCATTTTGTTAATTGCTTAGGTTTTGATTGATGTAAAATTGTGTTGACTTGAGCTATCACATTGTTAAACTAAAATTAGTTTAAAATTATTATTCTACCATCCTATCATTTTCAAAAATTAATGATATAACAGTGACGGGAAATCTTAGCTGACTTTAGTTATTTCGTATGATTGATAGGTGCCTAAAATATTTTATACTACACCTATTCGGAAAGTATATTAGTTCTTACTTGAAAAAAGGAAAGAAAGTACGTAAATCCAAGCGAACGAATATGCGGGCGGCAAAAATATATGGGATTTACTTTCTCCCCTAGGGGAGAAAGTATTTTCTCCCCTCCTATTTTTTTTTTTAAATTCATAATTCAAAACGAGAAACAGGCGAATGGCAAAAAACAAAAAGTTTGTATGTCGAAGCCCACAAAATGATACTGGCCACTTACATTTTTTGGCAGTATGTGCTTTGCTTCATTTGTCTCTTTTATATTTTTAAGTAAAAAATATGGCAAAATCAACATGTCCGCGCGAATTCTTTTTCGTTCTTTGATTTATATGACTTATTTAATGTTAATTAAGTGTTTAGTGTTTTCGATGTAATGTGTAACTGTATTAATATGTGTTTTGTTTGTTTGTGTTCTGTTCGCATGGATGATGACACTTCAAATGTTCTTAAGTTATCTTCTCATGTAAGTGATATCATTCTTTATCTTACAAGGATTTTTGATTATATTTTCCTTATAGGTGTAGTATAAAGCACTATGTATAACTCGGAAGAAAATGCGATTCCCAACTCGTGTGTATTGAGGCCCTCAGCTGCGCTTCGGGCCTCAAACTACACCCTCGTGGGAATCGGTCATGTTCTCTCCTCGTTAAACAATGTACTATT
>JARACY010000966.1:0-70232 GCA_029255725.1 Scrobipalpa atriplicella | reverse complement strand
TGGTGCCTAATTGATTTGATAGGACCTCATTTTGTTGTGTTCGGTCTCCCCTGTAGCTTTTATACGACACATCGCTTTAATACGACACAAAGTAACTTATGAAGTCTGAAGCGGCAGCGATTGCTGTAAACAAACTAAGCTTTTGAGAGCTTTAAGGATAAGAAAGCTCAATTCGTAATGCACTTAACTTTGTAGTCTATGTTCGCTTAAAGTACATAAGTAAGTATAGTAGTCATATAGGTAGGTAATTTTCTTTATCTTTCTTTAATATTTTGGCGATTTTTAAAGCTTTACTGATTTGTTTAAAATGTGTTTGTATGAAGTGTATAATACCGAAATCTTCATGAAATAATAAAAGTTATATTTCTGTAAAACGCTCCGCGGCTCTAACTTGTCCCAAGCAACAATTTATTTTATTCAGACCTTCGTTAGTCTCGGCAAAGTGATAGAGGTAATAAAAATGGCCACCTTCGCCTTTCGGTAAACATTGTTATTTGCCAATAAGTACCTACCTACTTCCCAGATTACGGACTTGTGACCTCATTTTTATTTCGGGTGAGATTCAAAGAAAATTTGGAACAACGCAAAATATACAGCTACTTATTTTTATTGTTTTATTGATGAAGGGAAGCCATTTTCTAAATTTAACAAAGCCCAAGGTGATCGAAATATGGAACAAATAATTTGGGCTTTATAAACAAAATTATTCGATTGGCTGACTTCATTATTATTGGAAGACAAAAAACCTAACATTCGGTATGTAAGTTATATAAAGTTTCTTTGTAGAAATTCTCGATTTATTTGCCAATCTCGAGCGATGGGATGCACGAGGAGCGCGCGTATTGCAAGCTCATTCAATTCCCAAAGTAAACATGTTCTTGGCTAGAATGGCTAGAACACGAGTTGAAAGGATGAAAAGAAAGACTCTCAGTATAATACTTTGTTGCTTAACCTGGAAAAAATATGTAATAAAGACTCTTTGCAAGTTTCTTTTGTAGAAATTCACCTTTGAAATACACCAATTTTTTGTAAATTTTTCGCGTTGGTGTACAAGTATGAGAAGCTCATTCAATCATTCAAATCCCAAAGTAAAAAACATCAACGAGTACGTGTCACTTTCTGATGAGCTAAAGTCTGAATATCTGAATACCTATTGGTGGTTCAAAATAACACCAGGGTGAGATACACTGACCGCAAACCTCTCGGGCAGATCTACACCTCATTCATTTTCATGTACATACAAGTATCAAAAGTTAGAATATTCACGCTATACAGTCTAGTGGATGTTAACACGACATGCGTGCTGTCATAATCATAAATATTGCAGAAAATACTCGATGCTTTTTCTACTTTTCATGAAAACGATTCAGGAGATAACAAAAGAGTTAGGTGACTCACTCTTTTTCATGAATTGTCAGCCTTAAATATTTTGTTAAGTCAAAGAAAATAATCATATTAAGTAAAACAAGTTACGTAAATCCAAATACATAGGTAGGTACACGACTGTTTATCTAATATAAAAAATGTGACGTATTTGTCAAAATAATATGACACTTCTTCCCCAGATTAAAAACTAAATATATTTTACCAAATCCAAATGATCTTTACATAAGTAAAACAATTCTCGTTTTTCAAAATAATCCTTGTGATAGAAAACTTGGAGTACATGGTACCTGAACCCCAAAAAGAAACATTCCTTTTCATATGCATTCATGTAATAAAAACAAAGGTCGCAGACAAACATCTTAAGGATAATATATTAAATCACTGGTTTTTCCTGTCAAAAGAATAATGAATTCAATATTTGAACCTAAACCTTTCGGGTATTTGTGTATTTTCTGGGACATGAATAACAAAGGATTGTACAGACCTGTGAGGACATATCAACAATTGTCTTACGTAAGGAATTTTGTTTTAGAGCACAATAATTCAATTAATATTATATTCATATATATTCTTTTTAATTTTTCAGAGGCTTGTTAGAATTGTTTAAAAACTCTACCATCAGGGTTTTTCATCGATTTATTTTACATCTGGTAGACGAATATTAGGATAAAACTACTAAATTCTGACAGCAGGGTTTATCGGGTCGTTCTTCGACGTCGATAGACGAATACTAAAAATGTAAGGTCAGTCTTGTCTGTACAATCCCGATGCATGTCGAAAACACAAGACATATTAGGTACGACATCGCGAGTGGTTCTGATATATGAAAACCTATTCATCCCAATTTGTGAGTCGACATTTTGTTATTTCTTCAATTTGCGTTTGGCATAGATCAAGTTGCGTCTATATTTCCACAGACAAATTGTATCGGAAGACTTCGCAACATAAGAATATTCACAATAAACATAATGAATAATAACCATAGTCTGAATAATATGAATACCTATCTAATTTCAATTCTTTATTTGCCCTATTTAACATAGACCAAAATAAATGGACCCTTATTTTATAGCAAATAAATAAACAGTTCTGTGAATGCAATATCGTCGTATAATCGGCGTATAAAATCTGTACAGAAACGGTTCATACTTTTGTATAATCAACTTTGAAATCTTGATTTGCATCTGAAGTCATCTCATTACCGCTTAAAATTCATGCGGGCAAAGCGCCAAATGAAAATGCATATTTTATGAATAAAATGTTGTATGTCTTGTCTTGTCCAAACTGGGCTGAAGAGATTTCATTGTCTAAAGCTATAGTTGCGCTGGAACGTGAATTTCATAAGTAGCTTAATGAATAAAATCTGAAACAAATAATGTTGCCAGATGACAGGTGTGTATCGTTTTTCGACCTGTTTCTTGGTAAAAGTTGTTCAGATTCATGGGCAGATTCACTTCAAACGGGCAAACAATAAAACAATAATTTTGACACCGGCTGAATGCAGAAAAAAAATATGAAATTAAACACTGTTTTTTTTAAAGTCTAATCGTTTTCTTTTGATACAGGAAGTTATATCAGACGAAAACACATTCACACTCGGATTTCCATAAAATCCAAATTATGTGCGCTACCTCGATAGGCGTATAAAATGGCAACTTAAACTAGAATCATTTATCATTATAGCTTTAATCGTCACAAGTTAGTGAACAAAACGAAAAGAAATACAATGTTATCGATTCGATTAGAATTAGACCTTAACTTAACTATATCTAAACTAAAATTATTGCCGTTCCTTTCTATTGGCCTCGATTCTCACCGTCCAGTTACTTATTCTAATTCTTATTAGCGCTGTCACTTCTTATATTTGAAATAAGAATAGGATAGCAAATAAACACAATGACTTTGACATTCCTAATCTGACATTTAGATTGCTTATTTGACGTAAAATAAGGAACATGCTCTATGCTTATAATACGGGCAAATAAAGAATTGAAATTAGATAGGTATTCATATTATTCAGACTATGGTTATTATTCATTATGTTTATTGTGAATATTCTTATGTTGCGAAGTCTTCCGATACAATTTGTCTGTGGAAATATAGACGCAACTTGATCTATGCCAAACGCAAATTGAAGAAATAACAAAATGTCGACTCACAAATTGGGATGAATAGGTTTTCATATATCAGAACCACTCGCGATGTCGTACCTAATATGTCTTGTGTTTTCGACATGCCATCGGGATTGTACAGACAAGACTGACCTTACATTTTTAGTATTCGTCTATCGACGTCGAAGAACGACCCGATAAACCCTGCTGTCAGAATTAGTAGTTTTATCCTAATATTCGTCTACCAGATGTAAAATAAATCGATGAAAAACCCTGATGGTAGAGTTTTTAAACAATTCTAACAAGCCTCTGAAAAATTAAAAAGAATATAATATGAATATAATATTAAATTGAATTATTGTGCTCTAAAACAAAATTCCTTACGTAAGACAATTGTTGATATGTCCTCACAGGTCTGTACAATCCTTTGTTATTCATGTCCCAGAAAATACACAAATACCCGAAAGGTTTAGGTTCAAATATTGAATTCATTATTCTTTTGACAGGAAAAACCAGTGATTTAATATATTATCCTTAAGATGTTTGTCTGCGACCTTTGTTTTTATTACATGAATGCATATGAAAAGGAATGTTTCTTTTTGGGGTTCAGGTACCATGTACTCCAAGTTTTCTATCACAAGGATTATTTTGAAAAACGAGAATTGTTTTACTTATGTAAAGATCATTTGGATTTGGTAAAATATATTTAGTTTTTAATCTGGGGAAGAAGTGTCATATTATTTTGACAAATACGTCACATTTTTTATATTAGATAAACAGTCGTGTACCTACCTATGTATTTGGATTTACGTAACTTGTTTTACTTAATATGATTATTTTCTTTGACTTAACAAAATATTTAAGGCTGACAATTCATGAAAAAAGAGTGAGTCACCTAACTCTTTTGTTATCTCCTGAATCGTTTTCATGAAAAGTAGAAAAGCATCGAGTATTTTCTGCAATATTTATGATTATGACAGCACGCATGTCGTGTTAACATCCACTAGACTGTATAGCGTGAATATTCTAACTTTTGATACTTGTATGTACATGAAAATGAATGAGGTGTAGATCTGCCCGAGAGGTTTGCGGTCAGTGTATCTCACCCTGGTGTTATTTTGAACCACCAATAGGTATTCAGATATTCAGACTTTAGCTCATCAGAAAGTGACACGTACTCGTTGATGTTTTTTACTTTGGGATTTGAATGATTGAATGAGCTTCTCATACTTGTACACCAACGCGAAAAATTTACAAAAAATTGGTGTATTTCAAAGGTGAATTCTACAAAGAAACTTGCAAAGAGTCTTTATTACATATTTTTTCCAGGTTAAGCAACAAAGTATTATACTGAGAGTCTTTCTTTCATCCTTTCAACTCGTGTTCTAGCCATTCTAGCCAAGAACATGTTTACTTGGGAATTGAATGAGCTTGCAATACGCGCGCTCCTCGTGCATCCCAATCGCTCGAGATTGGCAAATAAAATCGAGAATTTCTACAAAGAAACTTTATATAACTACATACCGAATGTTAGGTTTTTTGTCTTCCAATAATAATGAAGTCAGCCAATCGAATAATTTTGTTTATAAAGCCCAAATTATTTGTTCCATATTTCGATCACCTTGGGCTTTGTTAAATTTAGAAAATGGCTTCCCTTCATCAATAAAACAATAAAAATAAGTAGCTGTATATTTTGCGTTGTTCCAAATTTTCTTTGAATCTCACCCGAAATAAAAATGAGGTCACAAGTCCGTAATCTGGGAAGTAGGTAGGTACTTATTGGCAAATAACAATGTTTACCGAAAGGCGAAGGTGGCCATTTTTATTACCTCTATCACTTTTGCCGAGACTAACGAAGGTCTGAATAAAATAAATTGTTGCTTGGGACAAGTTAGAGCCGCGGAGCGTTTTACAGAAATATAACTTTTATTATTTCATGAAGATTTCGGTATTATACACTTCATACAAACACATTTTAAACAAATCAGTAAAGCTTTAAAAATCGCCAAAATATTAAAGAAAGATAAAGAAAATTACCTACCTATATGACTACTATACTTACTTATGTACTTTAAGCGAACATAGACTACAAAGTTAAGTGCATTACGAATTGAGCTTTCTTATCCTTAAAGCTCTCAAAAGCTTAGTTTGTTTACAGCAATCGCTGCCGCTTCAGACTTCATAAGTTACTTTGTGTCGTATTAAAGCGATGTGTCGTATAAAAGCTACAGGGGAGACCGAACACAACAAAATGAGGTCCTATCAAATCAATTAGGCACCAGTATCCATTTTGTCGTTTTATGGTTAGAAGCTGGGTTTCTTATGAGAAGGTAATTTGTTTTTAAAGTAACAAAGATTTTTCATTAATTTTATTACAAGTACATACATTAGGTATGCCTAGTATTTTTCAGTCTAAAATGGGTTAACACATGTACGTACAGTGATCGCAAATAAAAAAGAAAAAAAAAATTAGGCTTAAAAATAATTATAAAAAAGACATTATGCTTCTAATAAAAATAACACTGAAGAACCAGTATTTTTATCACAACAGTAGAGTAGAAAACTCAATTTTTTCATACTTATTCTGTTTTTTTTTCTTCCATGTTGGACTGGGAGTGATAGAAAAACATAGAATGTGCCAGCTGCATCTCTTCCGGGCATGCTGTAAAAACCAGCCAAGGGATTTGAGGGTTTCAGTGTATGCCATTTAGGCGATGGGCTGACAACTCGTCACTATAGAAATATACATTATATCTAATCATCTGTAATAACCCTCAAAACTTGTCAGACGTGGCGGAACGACCTTAGTTTTAGGTCGTTTTTGCTCTGCCTACCCCGTTGGGGATAAAGGCGTGATTTTATGTATGTATGTATGTATTCTAAAAACGATGGAAGTCCTCGCGTATTCAAATTCATCATAATATCTCGTATATTTGTACACATGTCTCCTTTAGCCCTATCGTAAATCATCGCGGATTGAACTGAGTCACGCAGAGATCCAACCGTCTCTATCCTTTATACAGGGTGTACCGAAAACTGAAAGGGGTTGCTCAGTCAAGAAAACCGAACAACTGTACAAAAATTCTCCAAAAAAATTTTGTTTGTTGTTGTTTTTTTTATTCTCTTTGGCAGATCAATTTATTTCAGTTTTCGGAACTCCGTCCCTTACACACCCTTTATTTATACCTATTGTACTCATAGAAACGTCGCTGTGTGTGTAATAAAAGAGGTCAGTGCCGCTGTGTCATAGATACGTGTCAAAAAAGTCAAAGATATTTTACCCATGATTTTGTTATTATAGATTAGATTTACATTATATTGTAAAATATTTCCATAGTCGTGTCAAACAGATAAAAATGTGAGTTCTATTACAAATTGTTTGGTTTATACAGTCTTTAAAAATACAAATTATAAGTCTCAACAAAAATAAACAAATTCAACTTTCCTAAAACTCACATGAGAGTAAATGAATAAAAAAATCGAAGCTTTCTCAGTCGGAAACTTACCTTTCAATAGTTAAGTTAGTGGCTCTCAAAAGTTAGCGCTAGTACTAAAGGTTACTATCCAACTAAGTAGGTACTGTACTTTGCTTTTAGAACAATGCTAGTTAGTCGCTCAATCGAATTGTGCAACACAATTAATAATTGCGTTTACAGCGAGAGTTTTCATTCACCAAAGTAATTAAAATGACACTGAACAACTTTCTCGTGCTCCCATACCAAAATGACTCAAACAGTGGATGGTAACTCCAATTTCTTTTTTTAATTTTTCATCCTATGTGCCATAGAAAAAGTTGTTTTAGTACATGGTCTAAACAAGCCCTTGAAATTTCTTTGGTGATTGAAGCATCACGTTGTGTAACATTTAGATTTTTCTTTTTATTTGTGGTGGCTAGTAGGCAAATGTACATAATTTGACCTACGTTAGACATACCTTTGTATAAGTCAAATACATAGGGTCGTATTTATAATCAGCTCTCAAGAGTGACAGTGAGTTTGAGTTCGTATCAGAAATGTCATTCCAGTACAAAATTACCTGTCAAATCCGCACTCATTATTGCTCTTCATCTCGCTTTATAAATACGAGCCATAATTATCTGTAGTGATTCTTCTTTTGTAACATCGTTGTGACCAATCAAGTACAGAAACATTTAGAGTTCCATATACAATGAAACCATGTGGTGTAAGTGTGATTGCAAATTAGACAATAGTTGGACATGCGATTGTGATTGCACAGACAGAGCACAATTTTGCTATCCAGTTACTTAATCTGATAGAACAGTCAGTGGCAGCCTGAGTTTGTATCTACAAGGTACCTATTACACTGAATTTATCGTTGTTATAGTGCTGAAAAGCCCCGATATAACAGGTGAAGTAAACATCTGACATTTTTATAGAGATTTTGCTCTTGAATCTAGTTAGGGTTAAAAGTGACCAATACAGAATGCTGTAGTTTTTACAGTGTATAGAACGTTGAATTTTAAAACAAAATTAACACATCCACTGTGATGGCTAAATTGGAATTCCTGTCTGTCATACAAACTAGAACACTTCCCCCCGTAGGCCTTTAGTTTCCCGTCAAAGAACCAATATGTAGCCGTTCCTGACCCGCAAAAAGAAAATAGCACGACTTGTAAACCTGCGGCCCATTGAGTCCTAACAAACGGGCTGCAAATCGACTGCAGCGTAACTGCAGGTGTTTTGGAGATAACCCATTTTTAATTGTCATCGTTATACATCTCTTGCGCAAGTACTCAGGTAGGCGGGAACGACCATTGGTGGCGCATGGGCTACTCGTCATGCGGCGTTTAACACCGGTGGACTCTCTACAGTACACTTTTGACTCTTTGCGCCGTCAGATGTGTTGAGTGTTTTATGGTTCCCGTTCGGAAAGTACTAGGCATGTTGGGGTAGTAAATGTGTTTTGACTAGACGAAAGTTACTCTCGTGGTAAGATTTTTATTTTATTTAAGTTGCTTCCAATCGTATTTATTTTGTAGTTTTGCGTTGCGGTCCGCTTGTAGTGTGGTCGGTCTGAGTGGTCACATAGTGTTTTTAGTAACGTTGCGTTGTTTTGCGGACATGTTTGCATTGATCAAGCCGCGGAAAATTGATGTTTGTGCAATGGCTACTTCTGTTTGGATGGACGGGACCTAATTGGAGCGAAGAACAAATAAACTGAGTTGGCCATCAGTTACTAAGCACGATCCAGGTAGTTTATTTTCACAATTTTATTAAGTTCCTGAACTCTCGATCTTGGGACATGTTGTTTTGTGATGTTTTATTTCTTTGTAATGTCTTGTCTTATGTGCAATAAAGTATATTTGTATTGTATTATATTGTAGACATAACTCGATCTGGAGGTCATTCAAACGATCTCATTAATTTTCTTTCTAAAACTTAATTTGTATTGTACCAAAAAATCTATGATGCGGTTTTGTGCGTCATAAAAATGCCCCTTTTATTTTTACTAGTTGCTTCGACTCCATCAATGTGAAGGTCCAAATTGTATTTTGTATTGAGCTCGACCATCTCGTTTGCTAACAAAACAGAAATAAAAGTGCCTAAATCGTAAGGGTCATGTCACATTGGCGCATAAAGAAATGTACACAATATTCTTCTCCTGCCACATTTTAATCAGTATCTAAGCCAGCCATAGTATATCAGTAAAGCCATTACATACTATCAATCTTTTACTCGTACTATTTTTGATTTAAATTACGTAAAAGGACATATTTGTCGTCTTCCCAACAAAAGCAATGAAAACTTCATGTAATCAAAAGGTTTCATTTGAACAATAATTTGTGGGGAGGAATTCAGACATTTGCTAGCATAAATAATCACCATTATGAACAGTGCCTTAGCATTTAATTTGTGACGAAACATCTACGTGGAGTATGTGAATGTGACCGCAGAAAGCCTCGCTTCATTTTGTTTTTACTGGCTTTTATTGCTGGCTAGCCTTTGTACTGGCACAGGTACAGGGCAAACAGGGGGCAAAAGTTACTTTATCTCACATTTGGCGGTTTCGTTTTATCTTAGGCTCGTATTTATAAAGCGATCTCAAGATTGAGAGCAATATTGAGTGCGGATTTGACAGATAATTTTGTACTAGAATGACATTTCTGATACGAACTCGCTGTCACTCTTGAGAGCTGATTATATATACGGGCCTTAGACTATTTTACGAGTATGACTGTTTTTAAACTTAAATTGTTTAAGGCTCGTATTTATAAAGCGATCTCAAGATTGAGAGCAGTATTAAGTACGGATTTGACAGACCGTTTTGTACTGAAATGACATTTCTGATACGAACTCAAACTCGCTGTCACTCTTGAGAGCTGATTATATATACGGGCCTTAGACGATTTTACGAGTATGACTGTTTTTAAACTTAAATTGTTTAAGGCTCGTATTTATAAAGTGATCTCAATATTGAGAGCAGTATTAAGTACGAATTTGACAGACCGTTTTGTACTGAAATGACATTTCTGATACTAACTCAAATTTGCTGTCACTCTTGAGAGCTGATTATAAATACGGGCCTAAGATACAAACGTGATTAATTTAATTACCTATATGAGATAGATTGATAGATAGGTTAGGTTAAGATATTCCTGTACGTACACACTAAATATAGCAACTCTAGAAATGGAAAAGTACTCTACATTGCTCAAAACTTTGAAAGAACTTAGTTTTGGTAGCAAAAAAATAGGTATTAAAAAGAAATAAATAGGCATTTTTTTCATTTAACAATTTTATAATTGTAGTGATTCTAGCTAAGAAATAAAAATAGTTACTTACACAATTCTTATTAAAGGAGAGAAACAACTTGTACTGTTAATTCCCTTCTACGTTTAAATCTAAAGTACGCTACGCTGAGAAAAGTATCGCAAAATCCTAAAGTATCTCTAGACAAGTGCAATTATGAGAGCACAATTATTATTTCTTGAAAACTTCAAGAAACATTTTAATGAACTTTATTTTGCAATAAAATAATTTCTCAAGAAATGGTTGCTTTAAAATTTTAATTAACGCTTAGTTTAGAGATATTTATTTCTCTCGTTATACCTTGTTGTGAGTGAATATTTTTCTATGAAAATAATTGTAAAAGCGTTCTTCAAAATTTTATTCATATAAATTATCTACATATTTGAAATAGAGGAAAAAAAATCATAGAAATATAGTTGGCTGGAATTCGGGAAAACGTACTTTATTCAATGTGGTTTCAATTGTATTTCTCTCCGTTATTAGTTAGTTGTAGTATATTTGATATGTTATTTTAAATTTTTCATTAAGATGATAATTTATTTATACGCATTACTTCATAATAAGGCTCACTTGAAGTGATTTTGAATATCAATAAATTATTTTATTTACTTGAGAATGTAAGACATTAACAAATAACAAACTGAATATCAAAATCATTATTGAGGAAGAAACTTTCCTTCCTGAACTTAGGCCCGTATTGTTCACTTAAACCCTCGAATCCCTTAGCTGGTTTTTACAGCATGCCCGGGAGGAGATGCAACTGGCACATTCTATGTTTTTCTATCGCTCCCAGTCCAGCATGGAAAATAAGTTATAACTACTGTAAATACCTCATTCCCTCCGTAAAACGTATTTAGCTGCTTGTAAAATACTATCTTTCAAACCGCTGATTGTGATTCACGTTTATGAGACAAGCTCTCCGACTACATGGTTCATGGACCCCCGCACTCTATATTGAGATTGTGGTAAATTCACTCCTCAGTTACTAACTTATTTACTTGATAAACACAAATGGTGCAGCGAACCGACATAGAGCAGAAGTAATGGCGTAAGAGCAATGCACTTTGCTGTCTTCTTCTTAGCGAGTGGATTTTCGAGTCGAACAACGACCAGATAAACCCTGGTGTCAGAGTTTTTCAAACCGCCTAGTAGCACAGCTATTTGGGTCGTTGACGCTCTGCCTACCCTTTTAGGAATAAAGGCGTGATTTATGTATGTATGTATAACTTATAGAGAAAACCTTCTATCCCACGGGAAAACTCATTTATCGCAGTTTAAACCGCGGGCGGGACGCTAGATAATAATATGATATATGATTAAAGTTTCTGTTCTCTAACATTTCCAGACAGAAGCAATCGAGTTACTGACTGCCTCGCGCTACGACCTACGAGTAATTACGTCTCAGATAAAAAGCACCACGAGACGATCAATCAGCGATTGACAATCGAGAGAACGTTTGCTGAAATTAATCAGTAAGATGCTACAAACAGGTGTTCGTAAATAAAATAAATTTATTTGAGTACCTTCTTAAAATTTCTAGATTTCATTTATTTTACAAATGTGTCTCTTTTGTAATCAAAATATTTACATTGTGCATTTGTAAGTCAGCAATATTTTATTTCTAATTACATCAATAAACGTTACATTAAATAACTATTATGAATAAGAGCCGGATGTTTCTCCATCACATCAAAAACGATGCATGAACTTTACGTACTGATTGACTACCTGATTGATCGTTTCGCTGGCGCTGAGTAGCACAAACTTCTGTTGAATCCAATAAGACATGCAAAATACAGCTATAATACAGGGTCATATTTAAACAATATAGGTAGAGGACACAGTATTTTAAAGAACACCTCCTATGAGATCTAAAAAAAAATATACAAATTTCTGTCTTTTATAGAAAGATCTTTTTTTTGAGCTACTGATAGTAGCAGAGTGAAGACCTTTTATCACTAAACTTAGTTCATAATTATACACTATCATCATCACAACTCCAAGTCCATCGATAAAATAACAAAAAGACTCGTAGACATTTGCTACGGCGTAGCAAATGAAAGTAATTTTCCAAGAGAAACATCAGATAATATTTCACTTTACTTTCTCCGACGAGTAAACGACTTACCGTCGCGTGCTGCGTCTAATTGCATCACGGCTTAATGGCGCGACCATCTGTTGCGTCGAAACGAAAACACAACTACGATGCTACGTGCGTAGAACACGGCTACTTTTGTGGATACTTTTTTTTAACGTAAATGAATGGGCGCTTTTCCACTAGACGGCACGGCACCGGCAAAGGCGACGGCACGGTACCGTCGACGGTATCGTGGATGACATAATGTATGAAAATCAATGAAATTATGGCCCGTATTTATAATCATCTCTCAAGAGTGACAGCGAGTTTAAAAATTCGTATCAAAAATGTCATTTCAATCCGTACTTAGTATTGCTCTCAATCTTGAGATCGCTTTATAAATACGAGCCTATATGACACGCTTTTCCACTTGCCGGCACGTCACCGGCACGGCATGTCATCGATCCCATAGGTATTTCACGTGATCGTCGCCGTGCCGGTAATCCCGTTCAAAATAACAATCAAACCTTACACTTCACATTATTATTACCTGCAAATTCCTCTATAGTAGCATTTCTACAGTTTGGAAAAGAAAACTCGCAGTGTTGAAAATTACGTGTGTATTTTTTTAATTTTTTTTTTGTCTTTGACTAGCAAAAGAACTTCACGTGATCAATGGATGACCCCTACCTATACGTGAAATAAAAAATATTCGACTTTGTCACGTAGTAATAGAGTTGATATTCGCACTGCAACTACATGCCTTTGAATATCCAATAAAACTGCCATAAAATGCTTTGTGGCAACCTAGAGGGTAGCTTTGTAGCCTTCTGTGAATCTATAAAAGCATTATACCCTCACCTTTGTACGTCACTGTCGAAATAGAGAAGGTATATGCATAGAATATCCCAGCACACCTAAAATTACGGACTGGCCACGGAATAATTTGCTTTATCGAATTTCGAAACTACTACGTGAACAGTAAAACATCTTTTAACTATAAATAAATGTAACTATTATATGTAGCGATGTAGATAGCTACATCTACCTACGTCACTATACAGTTCCCATCCCAGTTTCCCACATTAGAAGCTTTGATCGGTTCTCATTTATTTCAGGAATATTTAATCATTTCAATACATTTTTCTGTATTAAATTTCATGTTTTTTCAGCAATAAGTAGATACCTACTTAAATACACTTGAAAAATAAATTATTGATGTGATATTTATTTTATTATATAAGTTTGATTGACACAACTACCTTTTCAAACCTATCAAAGCAGGTATGTAATTAAAAAGTATATTACGTGGTAAAATTTGATACAAATAAATAGATCCTGGCAGACACTTGCACGTAGGTAAGTAATGATACGATCAGACTACAATAAGTAAGTTAGCCTCGCGTGCAGTGCTAATGTGATTCTCACTGTGAACTGTGAATTACGCCTGATCATCCCACCCCATGTCCCGGTGGTGTAAGTAAAACGAGCCACGTAAACACAGATTAAAAAAAACCTACTTTGATTTATGGATTTTTGAATTCTCTCATTCCACCAAAAACATAATTGTGATAATGAAAGCCAAGTTCATGGTGGTGTGTTGTTTGCACAAAAAAGTGGTAACGTTACACAACACGACTCTCTAAGTGAAGTGGCGTTGAAGTTCCGCTAACTCCTTTAATGGAACAGGCGTGATTATATAAATGTAGGTTGTATTGTTTGGAATGATACAGCAGCCAGACAGTGGTAAGTGAGTTACCATCGCGTGCACCGCGGTAATGTAATCACTGACGTCTTACGCCCCGACAGCTGTTCATTGCACTCAGTAACAAAAACAAAACACGTCTCTAAGGATGTTGCGTTTATTAATTAAAAATCTGTGGTCTGAGAGCAACGTACTTTTTACTGTAGACCGTATTTTTTATCCTAAAAGCACTTTAAAAGAGTAAAGTCATAGTTGGGTAGTTCTCCTATGGAAATGATACATACATATAATACGTTTTTTTTTAACTATTTATTACATAAAAACTTAAACATTTTTTTAAAAATATATTAAGTGACACACACAAAAAGCTATATACAATTCACATTAAAAAGCTTGTAGCTGTAAAATTATTCTAATGTAATGTTTTTATCGCGGAACATTGACGGAAATTTCCGTCAATCAGGTGAACTACCCAATATTGGTGCAACTAGTCCCAGAGGGTTTTGATAGCATGTTTCTAATTCTTAATTTAAAAAAATTGAGTCGATTCGACATATGATTTGTATTTTTTCAAAGCGGCTCAAAATATACATACTTGTAATTTTCAGGAAGGCAAGAAATGAGCAATCATTTTAATTAACTTATAATTGATGTAACATTTTAATTTACCCATAAATTATCGGGGTAACAAAGTTTATATATAGAGAAGATAAATACTGTCAGAACATTTTCAACTTGCAAAATAAAACGATTTCTTTGAGCAAGGCGATATTTTACGTTTTAAATGGTTGCTGTAATCATTAGTGTCAATTTGCTTTGAGAAAAGAATCGACTTTAAAAATGAGAAAATAAGCACGCCAAGTTAAAAATAGGCTTGCATTAATTATACCTAGACACTTCTTAAAATATCCCAGTGTCTTGAATGAAAACAATAAAATACACTGGGAATATGCACGAGAAAACACATTAATACCTACACACGTGAAAGCACGTGGGAAAAAAGCTAGTTTATTAGTATTAAATTAAACGTGTCATTCAAAATCGAGAGTAGCACTTAAAAGAGCAATTTTTCCAAGGAAACTATTTTAATTTTAAACTTTACAACTCTGTGCAGTTTACGAGGCAACTATTAAAGTTCCAGCAGAACCACTTAGCCAACTATTATATTACAATATTCCCAAGAATGTTTTCATACACGCACACTGTTTTACACCTTGAGGTATTAAGGCTCGTATTTATAAAGCGATCTCAAGATTGAGAGCAATATTGAGTGCGGATTTGACAGGTAATTTTGTACTGGAATGACATTTCTGATACGAACTCAAACTCGCTGTCACTCTTGAGAGCTGATTATAAATACGGGCCCAAGTTCAAAATTTGGCAAATTAAATCTTCATGTGACTAATCAAATATTTTTAAAGTAAGACTCGTGATATTTTCAAGTCCAATTTTCAATACTGAAAAAGTAAACGAATACCATAAATATTGTAATACTGCACGCTGGGAGGGAGTTTACAAAATAGCGACCTCCAGAAGAAGATCCTCATATAAGGTCAATGTGGGGAAGTCTACAGGGCAACTCCGTCTAACGACTATAACTTCAGCATTTAAATAAGAGCGCGGATTACTTTGTGGTCGATAAAACCAGTATTGTGGTGTTAATTCAAATCACATGGCGCTAGTAGCATTATGAGGCTAGAAAAAATAAAATAGCCATTTTTTTGTGACGGTGTGCCGGTCTTACCCTGAATAATGAAATGAAGTATGCCGGACTTCCCCACATTGACCTTACAATACAATAATTGATTACAATACAAATAGAGGTCTTCCTTTTCAGTTGTCTCATCATGATGATAGAAAATGACTTTTAATAATCATTACTAGTTAAGTCGAGCCATTTACTTATACTAAACCAAGAGTTACTTATTCTTTTCATTTCATCTATTGCGATATACAAGAGGTATATTAGGAATTTTCATCTCTGAGAAGTATTGAAAAAGTTTCTTTGGTTTTAATGAAAACTAGTTTGTAACAGAAAACTAATAATGTAGCTTGACAAGAAATGTTCGTTAGAAGAAGCAATTTCAGGAATTCTAATAAGTTTTAATGAGTTTTATGTCAATTGAATTGAAACTAATGTTGAGTACGGTTTTTCACTTACATATGAGCGGTTCAGTGGTATTTTTAATAAGCAAAATTATAGCTGACTATAGATAGAATACTTACATAACTAGTTATATACTCGTATGTCAAAAATATCCTTCAACATAGCAAATTTTTATTGCTTCTTAACGCCTTGAACTCTTAAAACTAACATTTAACATATATATATATATATATATTTGTATCAATTCTAGGCAAGATTTGCTAACACTAACAGGAAGCACTGAGAGCCTCTTAGCAGAGCTTAAACTCATTAAGGCTTCTTAACTGGCAAATCTTGGATCGCGCTAGCTGTTAGTTTCACGGAATATTTTTGTACAAGCTTTTTACTATATCTGCCTCTGTGGTCTAGTGGTCTAAGCTGTGGGCTTACGATCCGGAGGTCCTGGGTTCGATTCCCAGGGGGGGAACACAAAGTTGATATGTGTCAATTTATCACTTTGTGAGGTTTTCCCCAGTTTGGTTAGGACATTGCAGGCTGAATCACCTGATTGTCCGAAAAGAAAAAAGATTCCGTGCTTCGGAGGGCACGTTAAGCCGTCGGTCCCGGTCGCTGTCTTTGATAGTGGTCGATACTGAAACCATGTCAGAGGCCTATAGCTGTGCTACTAGGCGGTTTGAAAACTCTGACACCAGGGTTTATCGGGTCGTTGTTCGACTCAAAAATCCACTCGCTAAGAAGAAGAAGACTATATAAATATTGTATGCACAAAGTACATAATTTTTAAATTCTTACTACCGTAAATCCTTTAGTTATAAATTAACCTTTTGGTGTAACTACCTTTTTTTTTTCGTCTTTCGACCTATGTTTCTTAGGGAAAGTTGTTCAGTTTCATGGGTAGATTCACACTTTTCTCGATGCATATACCCTTTCTGTTACACGTTGTATTCGCCTTAAAAGGTACATTATCTTCAAAGAAACAAAATACAATTTTTACATGAGGAAAACATTACTGTGGCCAAACGTTTTCTGATTGTAGAGCAATTTTAGAAATTTTCACATTTTCACCTTTCATGGGCGGATACTCCTCTTGTACCATGAAATTGCGATAATAATTTACGATAATAAAACCTTGTCGGGCAAATGAGATAACCTTCAAAACCTTGAGCTGCTCAAGAGGGTTTCTGGAGATAAGACACGAAGTTTTGATATTTCAAATTAAGACGATAACAATCGGTTAAAAATAAAAACTCATATGAAAGGACGAAAATAATGAATTCGCCTCGGGCCACGACCTCAGGCAGGATTCGAACCTGCGCCTCTGGATTGCCGATCCATTGCACTACCAACTATTATTTTCTTTCTTTCATGAAATAAAATAGCATTTGTGAGTGCTAAAAATATCCCAAAAAAAATAAAAACTCTGTTGAAGATTTCAAGTACACAGCTACAATGTTTTTTTTTTACATCAACATACTACTTTTTCAAATTGTACTTGTATCCCCATTCGTTTGATAGAAATAGGTTTTTTTTTGTACCAAAATGAGTATACCTTAATTTAAATAGGTAAAGATTCAAATAGGTTCAGTAGTTAATTTCAGCATTTACTGATTTAGTATAACGACCAATAAGGAAACTAATCTTTCCTCTTTTCTAAGAGTTTTCTCATTTTGATGTAGGTACCTACAGTTTTCTCATTTTAATGGATAGGTGGATACCTAAGCTCCTTCGTGGCGTTCGAAGTTCCTTCCTTAATAAAAAAAATGCAATCTGACACAGGATCGTTAAAAGCGATGAAACATCATGATAATAAATCATTTTCTAAGTAATTGCCTCTGTGGCGTAGTCCTCTAGGCGTGACTGCCGCTCTCATGGAAGTCCCAGGAATACCGGGTGTAAGGGACAATGTACCAGAAACTAATAGGAACGAAACAGAAAAATTTTCACCGGGAAATTCTTCCAGAAAATGAAAAAAAAAAAATGACTTTCCCATACAAAATGACCACCTCGATCCCTCGATCAGACAATTTGTATGGAAAAGCCAAATGTTTATTTTATTTTCTAATGAAATTTGTTCAGTTTTGTTGACAGAGCAACCCCTATCAGTTTCTATTACGCCGTCCCTGTCAACTGTGCCCCTACGACTGCCTTTTGGTATATTTTATTCATGCGAGCACCCTTGATACCGACTCGCACGCGAGTCTCATTCGCGCCTATAAGGCTCTATAGGGCATATAGTACTTTCTAGGCTTTAAATGAACGTGGCGAAAAAAGGAACTCACCGCCAATATGGCCACCAACGCAATTTTTAACAGAAAAACTTATATTTTATCCTTGATCTTAGATTTTCTCATAAAAGGTAAACGTACTCTTTACTCTATTCTAATATCGGCCAACAGTTTTGGAAATGTTTAATTTAATTTAAAAAAAATATTGATGACATCAGAAAAAACGAGCAGCCAGCCAGTTTTGGCACACTATTGATGACGTCACATCACAGGTCAGGTGATGCACGGACATGCTGTTTAGTATTTACCACAGATTACCTAGGTTTATGATGCGCGGCAAGATCTTGTCGAATGGCGTCACGTTTCCTTTCGGCCAATGGGGTTGCATTTCACAGTTTTCATTCCTCGCTTATTTTGCTGTTTTCATTATTTAATCTAAGTAATTAAATACAAATGAAATAAAAAAAAAACTCCTTCAACTTTAGATCATATGGGATTACTCTATTCTTCCAAAATGCAGCGCCCCCGTACACATTCATTTAAAAACTTGACGACTTGACGTACTGTAGGTTTGATTCACTGGCGAGCCAACCTTGACATACTCATCGCATCAATGGCTAAAGAAATATTTAGTACTGGTATTTTGGGCTATATTGTTCTGTGCATTGTTCCTTATAGAAATGTAAACAACATACTCGTTAGTATAAAAACAGTATCTACTCATTCAAAGATGTACCTACCTAATATTATTTTTTTGTTACTTACCTTACAAAACTCGATTACGAAGTAATTTTAACTTATTTTAAAACTTTTACATATCTCATGCTCAGTAAGTGGTTCATACAACCCTAAAACCCGGGATGTAAGTGGTACTTTGCATCATAGGTTTTGAAACCTATGCTGCAAAGTAATTTGAATAAGGAACTGTCAAATTGCAAGAAAAAAAAAGTTGATAGCCTTATTTCAAACACACGGAATCGGATGATTAATCGAATCGGAATCGATTTTAAAACAAATTCTATTCGAATTTATTTAAATATCGAACTGGCCAGTACTAAATATGACGCATAGAGTCACGGAATAAGGCCATAAAAATGTAAACATAGGATTATGAAAATTATGAAATTTTTACTCTGTGGTTTTTATAACATATTTATAACCTCAAAACTTGAGTTTGTCGATTTATTACTTATTATAAAACATTAACAAATTAAACAGTCAGTATACTTAACAAAATGTCTACTTGCAAATTAGATAATTTTTCTTACGCGAATGCATATATTTGTGATGGTTAAATTCGCTCATAGTGAGTTGGTATTGCCTACTGTTTCGTCGTAATTTCATGTTTTAATTTTCTTATATTTTCCCATAATTTTAACTTATCTTTCATTCGATATGTAAAGCATAGTGCTTACCTCATGGTGTAAGTCATCAAATGCATACTCGTACCATTAGCGCCCTCGCTGCGCTCGGGCGCCAAAAACCTCGTATGCATTTGATGACTTACATCCTTTGGTTAGCAATATACTATTGTACACCGCCAGCCCATTAAACCACACGTCACTCAAAAAGAATTGCTTTTTCCGTATTTACAAACACGACTAAGCACCGCAAATAAAATATACGTAACTTCTAACAAAAATACACATAAATTTATGTGTATTAATGTGTAAGGGACAGCGTCCCGTGTACTGATAGGGGTTGCTCAGTCAACGAAACTGAACAACTATCACGATGTTTTCGTTCACCGTAAAAGCGCCGAAAAAACGTACATATGAAATTCGAAAATTGAAAAACACATTGGTACGTGGTGGGATTTGAACCACGACCTCCTTCCTGCACAGGAGGCCACGGCCCTATCCACTACACCATCCGGGCTACCAAAGCAATTTCTTTTTCATTTCCTTAAAAAAAAATTGAATTATTTTAAAACAATATTTAAACATCTACGTGTAGAGCAAAATGAGATATACAAGCAACTTAGGCATTGATATAAATTGAGATGCCACAAAAATGATTTTAAAAGGAATCCTTGCCAATTGTGCTAAAAGTTTTCATTTCATTCATTGCTATAAATAGAATTCTCGTAGTGGAATTGGTGAAATACAGCAAAGTTAGATCTTAAGTAATGTTTGCCATGGGGTCACGGGGCATGCAGCCAAGTCCGCCTCTCGATTGCCAAATTCGAGTTGCGTAACATGCCCCCTTCTACGAAACTGTGAAACTCTTTTGAAAGTTATTTTTCACTGACTTACAAAAAAGGCGGAGGTTCTCAATTCGTCGTGATTATTTGTTGAGGTACAGCGTTTCTCTTTTCACTGTTTGGAAACCTCGATTTTAACGGTGCCATTTTTACTTTGTAGCATGTTTCTTCTTCTCAGTCGTACACTCTTGACAGAGTTATACAAATTCAAAAAACTACTTTATCTCCGTAAAAAAAACGGGAATATATCTTATTCCCACGGGACAAACTCATTAAGCTACCGATAGAATTGCGGTTCGAAAAGCTAGTATTCTATTAATTGGTTCAATTCATCTAACCCTACTATAGAATAGACCAATCAACGAGGGAGTAGATCCCGAAAAAAAATACGCAGTAAGGTGGATTATTACGCTGAAATTTTGCAGGGTGCCTAACTCAAAAATCGGTTAAGTTTACAGATTTACAAAAATCCGAGTGTCTATTTATTTATTTACTTTTGGATTATTATTTAGAGCCTGAGCGCACTATCGACTAAACTAAACTGCCGATCGATCGTCGGATCTTTCTATCGCACTTACGTGAGGGAAAGAGAGATCCGACGATCGATAGTTTAGTCATAGTCAATAGTGCGCCCTTGACTTTCATATTCTGCTATACGTTATCACTTTGCCAAATTTCAGCGACAACGGAGAATTTTTTCGAGGTTCTCTATACAAAAATATCCTCGTTGATTGGGGCAAACTGACTAAACAATACAGCGAATTTCCATTTATCCGTGGTAATAAAACCCCTCGGGAGCTTGTATGTAAATTCCTGTGTTTATGGCTGTTATTAGCGTCCTCAGTGCAGCGGAATGCACATTATATCCTCGAGTGATGCAATATTGGCGAGATTGACATTTTTTATTGCGCCCAGGGATTCTCATCTAGTCTTAGCTAATTTAAATTTAAATAAGAAATCGTTTACTAATAATTAGGTTTATTGTTGAATATTACATTAATTTATATTTATACCTAGATTTTTACCCCACGGATAAATATTTTTCTCGTGGGAATACGGTATTTTACTTCGGTAAAAAGTAGCATAATGATATCATCTATCGTCCTGCATTCCATTGAATTCTGTTTCTCGGTTTTATTGTGAAAGAGCAACAGACATAAAGAAATACTTTCGCAATTATAATATTAGTATACAGAGCTATTTATTACCTAGGCTTTCTATGATTTCTCCTAGCCTGGGCGAGATGTGACTGAGACTTTTGCCCAAGTTGCAAAAAGGTAAATATTTTCCAAAAAATATATAAATCTCTTTGAATCTAATAATAATAGGCTTAAAAAATTGCCACTAAAAATTTAATAAGGTCATAATAGATGATTATGTATATTGCTATAGTGACGGGTTGTCAGCCCATCGCCTAAATTACAATACACTAAAACCCTCGAATCCCTTAGCTGGTTTTTACATGCTGTAAAGCATGCCCGGAAGGAGATGCAGCTGGCACATTCTATGTTTTTCTATCTCTCCCAGTCTAGCATGATTATAATAATTTTTTACGGTATATTATTATGCCTATATAATTTGTTGTTCACGAGAAAACAATAACCGACACAGCTCCTGTAATGGCGCACTTAGCGATATTGTCTTCACACATTTATTATGTTTGTTTGTATTATTCCATTGTTAGGTAAGATTGTTGTTTATCAAGCAAGACATGGTACTACTAATTTTATTCCAAGTATAGTTATTAAACCTACCTTGCATTACCTTACATTACCTATGTATTACATTGGATTTAACTAAAATAAAACCATACCTGTCATTTTCCGTCTTGAGCTTACAGAAAGGGATGGCAGTATAGAGTAATCCTGCCAGTTCAAAAATCTATGAACAGGTTCCAAGAAGAATCCTTTGAAATTTTTGAACCAGTTCTTGTGACAAGGTACAATAAGTCTGCCTATACTGCTATCCTTTTCTGTTCGCTCAAGACGGTAATTGACAGGTATGGTTTTATTTTAGTTAAATCTTGTTTACGCGGAATCGAGGCCATTGACAGTAAAAAGAGGGCTATGGGCTGAAAGTGAAAACATGTCTCTACAGCAATACACATTTTTAATTTGTATGCTAAGTATTTGTAATTAAACAAAAGGCATTTTCTTTTTTATCTGATCATCTTTTTTATCTGATCATCTTTTTTATGTAGGTTACCTTATTTAATGACGAGCTCTACCAGAAGTCTCAAACGTACTTACGTCTTTTTTTTTTTATTAGAAATGGTTTCGCTGTTGACTTGACTCTAGACCCAAAGTCAGGGATGACAGTGACAGAATCGACGATGGAGCGAGCTTACTCAGAAAATGCCTGTTATGGCATTGGCACTCTCACGCACCGACGGAACAAAGCAAGCTGTTTGGCGCCGGACTCTAGTGAGAGAGTTGTCGCCAGCCAGACGGCCCCTTGCGGAGTCTACCACCGCTCTGTTGGGATCGTTCAGCCGGACTTATTCACAGGCAGGCCTGTGATGCCGTTGCCTGGGGCGGACCACTAGGAGGTAGATCCCATCCCATCCCAAATCATTCCCACACGACGACAGTAGGTACACACACAGCAACCTGCTTGGCGCCAGACTGTGGTGGGCGGCGGATGAGAACTGTACCTACTGGAATCAGTCAGGCAACGTTATTCTCAGAAAAACCTGTGTTATTATTCGTAGGTAGTCTTTAATTAATAATAACACTGTACAATGTGGAAATTTTATTCAGACAAAATCTAAATATGTAGGTAGTAAAGGTGCTTTTACTTTGAGAATTGAGGTAGGAGGTATATATACAGGTACCTACATTCTTGCTTTTTTATCAGGGTACCCAAAGAAATGGAAAGAAAGTACCTAGGTAGTTACAAATTAGATATTCTGAGTAATAAATATGTCTGTCACTCCCACACACTTCCGCCCTCAAATCAAGACTTACATATATAAAATGTAATACAAATAATAATAATACGAAATAAATAATAATGAACGAACGAACGTGTTCCCTTTAGAAATCAAGAATGTCACAAATCGAAACGATTTAATCAGAAGCGTATTGAAACGGAGTGTGAAATGAGTGACTTTACAAAGAAACATTCTCAAAGTGAAGTCGAAGCAGGTGCAGGTGTATTTTCGTGTTATTTCACAGCTAACGCCTCATTTGAAGCCACCAGCCGAATAGAAATACGCTCGCTATTGCTTCACTCTCAATGCGTCAAGATTTATTACGTATTTAGTCCAAAAGATGCATTATAATTTATAATATCACGTCTATAGCATTTAGATTTGCTTTATTAATGTAATTATTTCATTTCTCCCCTTGATTTGAAGAGATAAAAGTACCCGGAAGAAAAATAACAATTGGGTACTTGACTGGGTAGCTTAAAAAATTCAAAACGTTTATACTTAAAACTGATAGCTAAAAATATTGTGGATTTCATTCATCATTTAAAAAAAAAATGCACATTTCGATTTTAACAATCGAATTAAAAGTATATAAGTTATTGATTTGATTAGTCAATATTTACTAAAATGTGACGTCATAATTTACTATTTTCATATAAAAAAGCGTTTTTGACATTTCATAAAAAGTTGCTGATTCGACTAGTTGGAAAGTAGCCAATTATGATAGAGTTTTCGAATGTCATTCTAGAAAATACTAGTTACATACTGGATGTAAGGAACAGCGTCCCGCAAACTGATAGGGCTTGCTCAGTCAACGAAACTGAACAATTATCACCAGAATATTTTTCAGGAAATTATAAAAAAAAATTGCTTTTCCATACAAATTATCGGCACCCCGTATATAAAAGAAATTGTCGGTATATAGTTCACTTCTTCAATTTAATACAATGGAATACTTTGTTATAGGCATAATAATTTAAATAAATCCTACGAAATAATCATGGCCTTTTAGATGATATTCCGGCTTTTTACACAGAACAGGCTAACAATAAAGTAAATTATTTTCAAGTCCTAATCTTATTAGAAATTGATACCATAAACCTCCGCAAATTACTTTCGTTTCCAATTTTCCAATTTCATTTCAATATCCTCCGATCCCAAGCAAAACCTGAATATTACCAAATTTTCATTTAAATTCGAAATTGAACCAAATTAATTTAATTTGAAAACGTAAGATAAAGAACAACAAAAACAATTCAGTGGTTTCCCATCTATTTTAATTGTGCAGGTTAGTGATGCAGACTCGGTAGCTATCGATTGAACAGCATTGAGAAATTATCGATATGCCCATCGAGTAGATCAATGATATTATTAGGGTTAGGCTGCCTATTTTATAGAGACTAGCAGTCATAATTCGTAAAATTACAATTAAAGTCATAACAGTATAACTTATGATGGTCATGTTCATGTAAGATTAATAAATGATGATAAAACTATCTATTTCATTAATGACCTATTTATCCGTATGGTATCTTCTAGACTATTCTTTGGACTGACAAGATGATATATTTAATAAATATATAAATATGGATGAAAAACTGTCATGTTTAGATTAATTTAATTTGTGTCCCATTTCTGAGACCATTATAATTATATAAAGAGTTTAAATAATTTTCAAATCTATCGATATGGTCAGCAACCGGTATTAAAACTATCGATAGAAGGACAGCACTATCGATACAAAGTGTACATGTACAGCAATCTCCCATTGTTTTCATTTCAGTTGGTAGGCCCATTGCGCTTCGTTTTAGCAGAAACGAATCTGAATAGAGCGCACCTATGTTGTCTTTCGTTTAAATGCACACTGTGTAAAGTATATTTTAGCTGGATGAAGCAGTGTTTTCTTTGAAGAGGGAAATTATCCTCAAAACTGGAATGAAGAGAGACAGCCATGTGGATACAAGTAAAAGTAATAAATACCTATAACTTGTAAGATAAAGTCAACTGCAAATTTCCTACCACTTTTGTGTACACCACTTTCCAGAAAAGGATTTTTGAAAATGTCATTCAGAAATAAAAATCGTTTTAAATATATCGTACCGTGAGATGATAATTTGACATGAGAAAAAAGTACTTTTCTAATTAAAATAATAAAAAAGAAACAAATGTCTCATTTATTATAAAATTTAATTATTCGTTTAATGTATAAGCGAAATTTTTCATTTTTTTACATCACTTTGAAAATAATTTTAACGTCAAATATAAAGTAGATTGTTGTTATAATTTATTTTATTTTCATGTTATCCGATATGCTATTATAGGAATTTATATTTTTTCTTTCATTCAGGTTTATTTCTGTAGTTTTAAGAAGCTGATTGTGACGACGTTTAGTACCTATATTTTTTTTTGACTCTTTGTATTTTAATTTAAAACTGAGAAGTTGCCAAGTCTTGAATATGTGTCGTTATCAAATGAAAGGTTAAATAAACGATATAATACAGAATGCTACTACAAAACGTGTGTGTCATAACATAAGTCAAAATAAAATGAGTACTTATACTAAAGTTAGGTAATTTCAAAGTCTAGGTACACATTTTGCCTAAGTCTACTATAATCAAAAGTGATTTTTTGTGTATTTTGTAATTTTTTTTTCATATTACGATCTATATTCCTAGGTGAAAGTTGTTCAGTTGAGAAGGTTTTTACTCCAAAATACGATCAGCTAGTTAATTTCCAAACCAGTATATTTTTTCTTCTGGTACGTCCTACTTCCGGCATAAAATGAGTACCAATATTTGAGTATCGGCGAATATCGTCGCATAAAAAAGGTAATCAAGTTCTAATATTAGCTTCTTGGGGCAGCTGTTTGTAGATACGTCGCGCTATTTTCGCACTATCACGACACGCGACGCGAAACTACTGTTTAATAGAGAAAAAGAAGATGGACAAGTTGAATTGAACTTGTGCTATTGGGGATCCAAATCTAATTATATACATACATATAATCACGCCATTATCCCTAATGGGGTAGGCAGAGCGTAAACAGCACAGCGACAGAGCGAAAAATATATAGAATGTGCCAGCTGCATCTCCTCCCGGGCATGCTGTAAAAACCAGCTAAGGGATTCGAGGCTTTTAATGTATTGCAATTTAGGCGATGGGCTGACAACCTGTCACTATAGCAATACACATGACCTGACGATCTGAAATAACCCTCAAAACTTGTCAGACGTGGCGGAATGACCTTTCGGTCGTTTTCGCTCTGCCTACCCCATTAGGGATGAAGGCGTGATTTTATGTATGTATGTATTTATTTTTTCGCGGCAAATAATTGCCTTTGTTACTCAGTAGAAATTTAAAATCGGTCCTATAGTTTTCGAGTTTATTCGTTATAAACATTCGTACAAAAATATAAATCTTTCCTCTTCATTATAATATTAGATTCGGTAAGAAATCTTGACGTAGGAAGAATAGACGATAAAATGAAGTACTTACCAAACATTCTTTAACATTATCCAGCATGTGAAACCAATCATTTCCATACAGCTCGATATGTCTTGATTGTCAATTTCACACCTGGCCTCCTTCAGATTATCAACAATCTGTACTGTAGCCTGAATGCGCTCTATTACGTGGGTGGAGTGAGGATGGCCTGGTTTGCGAATACTGAATTGTACCTGTGCGCTGTGATATATCCTACTAATTAAATGTACTTATGTGGGATCGAGAAAATCTAAGGAGATCGAACGAAAGAGATGAGTGAATGAGAGAGTAAATGATAAAAGAAAGAGACAGAGAGAGGGCTGCTTATTTTTAAAATAGGAAGAAACATGATTTTCTTTTGTTAATTTTTCGGGAGCTTGTAAAATGGCGTCATACAAAATGTGTCTGAAAATTCAAAATATGATAAATAGTGTTTAAAACAGTTCCATCTTTTATTCCGCTCGACACCCTTGCCTATAAGTATGTTTGGATGTTTGTTTCTCAATCAGGCTTCAACAACTGGACGAATCAGGATGAAACTTGGCACACATCTACATGTGTAGGTTAGGTCTTGGCATATGACATGCTACTTTTCACCGCAGGAAAACCCATTCAATGCGGGTGAAAACGCGGGCGGAAAGCTAGTAATGCACAAAATTTTAGTTCAAAAATTCACATTAGATGGCTCTGCTCTTCAAGCCCTGCTTCGGTTACTTTCACACTTTGTAAATATTCTTATTAGAAACGTGAAAGAAGATCAAGGAAACAAATGCTTGCAAAATTCAAAAGTACGGATTACTGATCTGATCGATGAAATCTACCTTTTCAGGTACCAATTAAATTGATTAGTTTCCAGTGCACTAGTAATAAAAGCAATGATTAGCGCAGGTGGAAAATACCGTTAAAGGTTTGATAGAGCTATAAGAGAGTAATAAGAGTGGTTTTAAAAGTTTGACGAGCTTTCGAGTAGTAAAGTTATTATCGTTGATTCGGTTTGAGAACTCGTTTCTTATAACGGTGGTGCTTATAACTTTGTTTAAACCGGGTTAGGGCCGTCTCATGACAGCGAGTTTGAGTTCGTATCAGAAATGTCATGTCAGTACAAAACGACCTGTCAAATCCGTAATTAATATTGTTCTCAATCTGTGATCGCGAGTGTGAAATACGAGCCTTAACGTTTTTTACGATTCGCTTTTCACGGAGACGTTTTGAAGATATTAAGTTACGTGTGCGCTCTGCCGACCCTGTAAGGTAAATCAACGTGATTTTATATGGAATCTAAGAAAATGGTACGTCTGCTTGTATTGATCTTGACATTGCCCCACTTTTCACAGTTATTTTAGAATAACCCTCACACAAAATTTACAGGTGCATCACATCACCTGTGCAAAAGAAGAATAACCCAAATAACCTAATTCCTCTGTCGAGTAGAAGTCGGATAATAGGTCACAGATGACAGAAATAGTGGAGTCACTTTATTTCACCCTGCCACTGTGTCTGTCAATGTGATAAATTGAGTATTCTGTGATTTGCCTAAAATAAATATTTATTTTTTAATATCTATTTGTGATAGTCGCTATTGAAAAGTTTAAGGTTAGTGACGTTTAAGAAACAGGTCAGGAACATAGGTTGAAATATGTAAAAGAAATTAGTCATAGTTACCCCTGCCATACAAAGTGGTGTTAATTCAGGACGCACTATTACTAATTCTAATTCTTAGTAGCGCTGTCACTTTCTTAAATTTGACATAAGAACAGGATAGCAAACAAACACGTGACTTTGACATTCTTAATTTGACGTACGGCGCTTTAAATAAGGAATGACCATAGAGCGTGCTCACTAATTTTACTTAATTTAAGCAGTCTAATGTCAGATAAGAAATGTCAAACTCACGTATTTGTTTGCTATCCTGTTCTTATGTCAAAGTTAAGAAAGTGATAGCGCTACTAAGAATTAGAATTAGTAACTGGACGGCGTGAATTGAGGCCAATGACAGACCAAAATGAAGGCTCAGCTAGCAGCATCGTTCACGAGTGCACTGGAAGAGCAGCTGTCAGATGAGATGGAGAATGGCATCGCATCATGATGAAGGGGTCTTTCAACATTACCACAACACTTGGGCCCGTATTTATAATCAGCTCTCAAGAGTGACAGCTAGTTGGAGTTCTTATCAGAAATGTCATTTCAGTACAAAACGGCCTGTCAAATCCATACTTAATATTGCTCTCAAACTTGAGAGCGCTTTATAAATACGAGCCTTGATGACGACTACGACCACTCTGTCAATAGTGCCACTTTTACTAAGAAGAGAACATAAAACTGGAATGCTTAAAAAAAGTTAAAGCCGTACATAATCTGATATAGAAAGATACTTCGATGACCACAAAAAAGACTATTTAAATTGTACCTACTTATTTGCTAATATGCCACTAACCTGACGAATTTTGTAGTTAGTTACTATACGGACTGATAAAGTATAATAAAGAGAAGACAGGAAAATGCCAAGGTAGATTTTCCAGAGCATTCACGCTGAAAATTAACTAGCTGGATTAAATTTACAAAGGAATACTTAGATGTAGTGAATAGCCCGGATGGTGTAGTGGATAGGGCCGCGGCCTTCTGTGCAAGAGGTCGTGGTTCGAATCCCACCACGTACTAATGTGTTTTTCTGTTTTCGAATTTCATATGTACGTTTATTCGGCGCTTTTACGGTGAAGGAAAACATCACGAGGAAACCTGCACACACCTACGAAGAAATTCAAAGGTTGTGTGTAACCTAATCTAGGATTGGGTCTGGTTTCCCTTCTGGGTTGCGGAGGTCAGATGGCAGTCGCTCTGTGTAAAAACAAGTACCCTCGTTCAATCCCCTAGATTAGGTAGCCAACCCCGTGAAATACGGGATAAAGGCTAGGAAAATAATGATGATCTTCATAAGAATTCCCTGAAACATTGCCTTACCAGCAAAACGCAGGTCAGCACATAAAATATGAGAAACTAAGCGCTGAAGCAAATAGCTTTAAACATAAACTTGAAGGTTGAGGCAATCGATATTACACAAGCCACTAAAAATAATCGTTTATATATTATTTACGGCTTGACGACTATAATAAAGTAGCCAGAATTCTTAGAATGCTGAGGTGCTTTTTCCAGTTAAAACTTTAAAATACAGGGTCAAGAGCATCGGTGTTTTTAGGGTTCCGTAGTCAACTAGTAATAGCTTTTCTCTTCTAGAATCTTTTAGGTTCGCTTATAAGGTTCAAATGGAATTTTGAAGAAAATAATGTTGTTTTAAGTAAAAATATAACTATGAAACTTGAATATGGGCGTGGTCGACACGCTCTTGGCCGCATTTTTTTTTTAAATTCAATGTTTCTTGCAATAATTTCCCGAGGGTCACAATTTCGAATATCATCAAAATAATAAAATGGATTGGTTAAGCTAGAGATAACATCCCGTGATATTTATTGTTTGTTTCATACAAAGTAAAACTTTGGTTTAAGTAAGGTGAAATTGTGCTGAGACAACTGTCTGTCCAAAACAATGGGACAAAGTCTGACTTGCCTCAGGCAAGCAATCTCAACCCGAGTAACGCAAGACACAGAAGTCTCGCTTGAACCACAGTATCTCAAAAGATACAGTAAAATTATCAGCAGCTAATCCAAACTAAATGGTTTTTTGTGTCTTTGTTTGTTACGGATTAAGGGTCTATGTCCTCGAGCTCGGTATTCGAAATCTGTCAAAATTTGACGTTATTTCGCTACTCATACTGGCACAGGCCGTCCACACACACATAGGTTGATTCTGCAGTGGTACCATTGAAATACGTTTTGCGCCTCTAAGACCGAGAACATTCTTCAGCATAATAGACATGTTCACTTTTGTACGTAGCGTTAACGTGGTAATGGTAAGTATTGTACTATAAAATAAAAAAATAAAAAATATTTCTTCTTACTTATTTATATGCGACAAGAGATTCCCTTTTTCTTCAAGAAAAACAAATACTCTTTTAATTTTTTTTGTAGAACATCAGTGAACACTGATCAGAGATCACATTTATAGGTATCTACCCTTTATACATAGAACACATCAAATAAACGTTTATTTTTACATTATTTAACAAGAACAGATTAAATGAAATCAAAAACTGGTGGAAATCGGTACAAGACTTCAAAATAAGCAGCAATTTCCGGTCTTGAATAATTCACATCAATACAACTAAACAGACCTGAAAGTGCCAAACTTAAAATGGCAATATCTCAAAAACTATCGATCCTAGAGTACTGGTGTATAGGGACAAATGATAGGCCTTGACGAGATCTACATTTCGGATAACCGTGTCACTTTTGACAGCTGTCATTTGAAATGTAAATCTCGTCAAGGCTTATCATTTGTCCCTATACACCAGTACTCTAGGATCGATAGTTATTGAGACATTGCCATTTTAAGTTAGACACCTGTCATCTGAAAAAAAGATCTTGTCTAGATCAGAAAGTATTAGCAGGGAAGAAGTCATGGCCCAATTTAACACCTTGCCCTATAGCAAAACGCGCTGAAAACGCGCGTGTGCGCGCGTCTCTGCACGTTTTCAGCGCGTTTGACTTGCGTACAAAATACGCGATACTAACGCAAGCATAGTGTGAAAAGGTTAAAATGATCCGCAGGCCTTGCATTCGCTAAACGTATGAGTTGCGTCCTCTGCGCGTATTCAGCGCGTAATCATAACCCAGAGAATAGTTTAGTACTTTGTCAAAATCCTAAGAAAATCCAGTTTTTTTAATCAAAACACCGGATTTTCTCAGGATTTTGACAAAATACTAAATTTTTCTCTGGATTATGACCAGTATTTTGTCAAAGTAAGGGTTAGGCAAAATCCAGCCGCCATACAAAATAAAAAGTCAAATATCTCCTCAAAGATAAGAGATAGGTAGGACAATGGAGGGCTACTTCCAGTGGTCATGAAAATCCAAGATAGCGGATACAAAATGGCGCCCAAAAAAAAATTGCTCCGATCAGTCTGAAATTAAGCAGGTGTGAGGTCGCTGACGTATTGATTCGATATTTTTGATTCGTTTTCTGGTTCCACCATTTTTCAAAATGGCTGCCGTACAAGCTCAGGGTCTTTTGTATGGAGAACTTTGATTTGGCTCTGGCGTAGAAACAGTTGCTCGTGGGGGGAGCTGATAGCACTATTATGGTGTTTCATGTGTTAAATTATTATTATTGTTGTATCCTCTCTCCCTACCAGCAACTGTTTGTCATGCAAGGATTTTCTGTATGGGGAGCTTTGATTGGCCCTGGCGCGGGAACAGTTGTAGCGAGGGAGGATGGGTATTTTTTGATGGGCAGGTATGTAAAACGACCAATCCGCGGAGTGGTATTGACAAAATACCAGACCCCGAACTACATTAAAAAAAAACGATGTCATGGGTCGTCGGGTCAACATGGTTCATGTCTGCGGGGATGAGTTGTCAGTGCGGGGTTAAGTTATCAGTGCGGGATGAGTTATCAGAACGGGGATGATTTGTCAGTGTGGGATAAATTGTCAGCGCGGGATGAGTTGTCAGTTGGGAATGAGTTGACAGTGTGGGATAAATTGTCAGCGCGGGATGAGTTGTCAGTAGGGAATAAGTTAACAGTGCGGGGATGAGTTGTCAGTGCGGGGATGAGTTGTCAGTAGGGAATGAGTTGACAGTGTGGGATAAATTATCAGCGCGGGATGAGTTGTCAGTAGGGAATGAGTTGACAGTGCGGGGATGAGTTGTCCTCTCATCCCGCACTGACAACTTATGATGCGCTGACAATTTATCCCGCACCGACAACTTATCGCGCTCTGACAACTCATCCCCGCCCTGAAAACTCACCCCGCACCGCACTGATAACTCTTCCCCGCACTGACAACTCATCCCCGCCGACACGACCCATGTTGACGCGACGACCCATGACAGCGTTTTTTTTATTTAGTTCGGTATCTGGCATTTCTTCTATGCCATTTCGCGGTGTGGTTGAATCAAAAACTGCTCACTTCGCGGGCTGGCATTTCATCAGTACCACTCCGCGGATTGGTCGTTTTACATACCTGCCAAACCCCGAATTCGGCAATTGGCTTTTTCGTGTTTGCCAGTCCGCGAATGGTTGCTTCAAAACGCTCAATGGCCGATATACAACCGAAATAAAAGGACATTTTGGGAATAGCGCGTTTTGAATTTGCCAATCCGCGAAATGATCCTTTTTTTCGGCTAATGAACGATTTCGGGGATTGTGCTGAACACATACAATGCTTTATCTCCACTCATACGTACAGTACGGCCATAAATATTGCACATATGCCCTTCGAAAGAGACAGCATTAGTATTAGTAGCGCTGTCACTTTCTTATATTCGACTTAAGAACAGGATAGCAAATAAACACATGACATTGACATTCCTAATCTGACATTAAATTGCTTAAATTTGACATTAGATTGCTTATTTAACGTAAAATAAGGAACATGCTCTATGTTCGGTTCTTATTTAAAGCAGCTTATGTCAAATTAGGAACGTCAAACACATGTGTTTATTTGCTATCCTGTTCTTATGTCAAAGTAAAGAAAGTGACAGCGCTATCTTAAAATTAGTTAAGAATGGGGCGGCCAGAATCGAGGGCAATGTTAAACAAAACTTTTTTTTTTTCAAACTGAACAGCTTTCAAAAATGAACAACTTTTTTCATAACTGAACAACTTTTTTCAAACTGAACAACTTATTTTAAACTGAACAATAATAATAACATACAGTCATATAATAAATTACAGAAAAACGCTTGAGAAATCAATGAAAAAGTATGAAATAGTCACGCAGCTCTTGACTAAGTGTAGGTTTTTGAGCGACGTAAAAGCAACAATACTTACATCAAATTAATCGCAAAAGAACAGAGAACACGTAGATGGTCATTGTTTTATAATTCGATTTAAATAGCAATTGCAATTAGTTATTAAATATGCAATATAATTTGGCTCATTTTTGTCATACAAATTAGTATGGCGCGCGCAGGTCAAAATTCAACCTATATTACGACAGGCACGATGTTCCATTCTTTCAGTCGCCTGCGGGCTGTCAAGGTGAGAGGTTACGGCCGCTCGCATCCAAAATTCCGCCATCTTTTCTTGTATACTTACAAGGTAAAAATCAAGTCTGTCACTGCAGTGGTACCATAGAACAAAAGTAAAATAAGTATACAATAAAAAGAGGTTTTATTTCAAGCACATACCCCATAATGTAGAAATAGTTTACATTACGTAAAATAATAATAATATTATACTAGGACTTTAAAAAAATATGTAGCAATTTTTTAAATAGGGTGTTATTCTACCCATGAAACTGAACAACTTTCCACAAAGAACATAGGTTGAATTACGAAAAATAAATTGGTCCTCCCATACAAATGGTGTCAGCGGCTCGAGTCAATTTCTATGGGCGGGATATTTTATTTTTCATATTTCGAATTATTAAAAAAAGTTGTTCAGTTTGAGAAAAGTTGTTCAATTTTGAGAAAAGTTTCAATTTCCAGAAAAGTTGTTCAGTTTCCAGAAAAGTTGTTCAGTTTAAAATAAGTTGTTCAGTTTGAAAAAAGTTGTTCAGTTATGAAAAAAGTAGTTCATTTTTGAAAGCTGTTCAGTTTGAAAAAAAAAAAAGTTTTGTTTAACATTGCCCTCGATTCTGGCCGCCCCATTCTTAACTAATTTTAAGATAGCGCTGTCACTTTCTTTACTTTGACATAAGAACAGGATAGCAAATAAACACATGTGTTTGACGTTCCTAATTTGACATAAGCTGCTTTAAATAAGAACCGAACATAGAGCATGTTCCTTATTTTACGTTAAATAAGCAATCTAATGTCAAATTTAAGCAATTTAATGTCAGATTAGGAATGTCAATGTCATGTGTTTATTTGCTATCCTGTTCTTAAGTCGAATATAAGAAAGTGACAGCGCTACTAATACTAATGCTGTCTCTTTCGAAGGGCATATGTGCAATATTTATGGCCGTACTGTACGTATGAGTGGAGATAAAGCATTGTATGTGTTCAGCACAATCCCCGAAATCGTTCATTAGCCGAAAAAAAGGATCATTTCGCGGATTGGCAAATTCAAAACGCGCTATTCCCAAAATGTCCTTTTATTTCGGTTGTATATCGGCCATTGAGCGTTTTGAAGCAACCATTCGCGGACTGGCAAACACGAAAAAGCCAATTGCCGAATTCGGGGTTTGGCAGGTATGTAAAACGACCAATCCGCGGAGTGGTACTGATGAAATGCCAGCCCGCGAAGTGAGCAGTTTTTGATTCAACCACACCGCGAAATGGCATAGAAGAAATGCCAGATACCGAACTAAATAAAAAAAACGCTGTCATGGGTCGTCGGGTCAACATGGGTCGTGTCGGCGGGGATGAGTTGTCAGTGCGGGGAAGAGTTATAAGTGCGGTGCGGGGTGAGTTTTCAGGGCGGGGATGAGTTGTCAGAGCGCGATAAGTTGTCGGTGCGGGATAAATTGTCAGCGCATCATAAGTTGTCAGTGCGGGATGAGAGGACAACTCATCCCCGCACTGTCAACTCATTCCCTACTGACAACTCATCCCGCGCTGATAATTTATCCCACACTGTCAACTCATTCCCTACTGACAACTCATCCCCGCACTGACAACTCATCCCCGCACTGTTAACTTATTCCCTACTGACAACTCATCCCGCGCTGACAATTTATCCCACACTGTCAACTCATTCCCAACTGACAACTCATCCCGCGCTGACAATTTATCCCACACTGACAAATCATCCCCGTTCTGATAACTCATCCCGCACTGATAACTTAACCCCGCACTGACAACTCATCCCCGCAGACATGAACCATGTTGACCCGACGACCCATGACATCGTTTTTTTTTTAATGTAGTTCGGGGTCTGGTATTTTGTCAATACCACTCCGCGGATTGGTCGTTTTACATACCTGCCCATCAAAAAATACCCATCCTCCCTCGCTACAACTGTTCCCGCGCCAGGGCCAATCAAAGCTCCCCATACAGAAAATCCTTGCATGACAAACAGTTGCTGGTAGGGAGAGAGGATACAACAATAATAATAATTTAACACATGAAACACCATAATAGTGCTATCAGCTCCCCCCACGAGCAACTGTTTCTACGCCAGAGCCAAATCAAAGTTCTCCATACAAAAGACCCTGAGCTTGTACGGCAGCCATTTTGAAAAATGGTGGAACCAGAAAACGAATCAAAAATATCGAATCAATACGTCAGCGACCTCACACCTGCTTAATTTCAGACTGATCGGAGCAATTTTTTTTTGGGCGCCATTTTGTATCCGCTATCTTGGATTTTCATGACCACTGGAAGTAGCCCTCCATTGTCCTACCTATCTCTTATCTTTGAGGAGATATTTGACTTTTTATTTTGTATGGCGGCTGGATTTTGCCTAACCCTTACTTTGACAAAATACTGGTCATAATCCAGAGAAAAATTTAGTATTTTGTCAAAATCCTGAGAAAATCCGGTGTTTTGATTAAAAAAACTGGATTTTCTTAGGATTTTGACAAAGTACTAAACTATTCTCTGGGTTATGATTACGCGCTGAATACGCGCAGAGGACGCAACTCATACGTTTAGCGAATGCAAGGCCTGCGGATCATTTTAACCTTTTCACACTATGCTTGCGTTAGTATCGCGTATTTTGTACGCAAGTCAAACGCGCTGAAAACGTGCAGAGACGCGCGCACACGCGCGTTTTCAGCGCGTTTTGCTATAGGGCAAGGTGTTAAATTGGGCCATGACTTCTTCCCTGCTAATACTTTCTGATCTAGACAAGATCTTTATTTCAGATGACAGGTGTCTAACTTAAAATGGCAATGTCTCAATAACTATCGATCCTAGAGTACTGGTGTATAGGGACAAATGATAAGCCTTGACGAGATTTACATTTCAAATGACAGCTGTCAAAAGTGACACGGTTATCCGAAATGTAGATCTCGTCAAGGCCTATCATTTGTCCCTATACACCAGTACTCTAGGATCGATAGTTTTTGAGATATTGCCATTTTAAGTTTGGCACTTTCAGGTCTGTTTAGTTGTATTGATGTGAATTATTCAAGACCGGAAATTGCTGCTTATTTTGAAGTCTTGTACCGATTTCCACCAGTTTTTGATTTCATTTAATCTGTTCTTGTTAAATAATGTAAAAATAAACGTTTATTTGATGTGTTCTATGTATAAAGGGTAGATACCTATAAATGTGATCTCTGATCAGTGTTCACTGATGTTCTACAAAAAAAATTAAAAGAGTATTTGTTTTTCTTGAAGAAAAAGGGAATCTCTTGTCGCATATAAATAAGTAAGAAGAAATATTTTTTATTTTTTTATTTTATAGTACAATACTTACCATTACCACGTTAACGCTACGTACAAAAGTGAACATGTCTTTTATGCTGAAGAATGTTCTCGGTCTTAGAGGCGCAAAACGTATTTCAATGGTACCACTGCAGAATCAACCTATGTGTGTGTGGACGGCCTGTGCCAGTATGAGTAGCGAAATAACGTCAAATTTTGACAGATTTCGAATACCGAGCTCGAGGACATAGACCCTTAAAATATTTCCCTTTCCATGAAAAAAATGCCTGTGCCCCGCCCACAGGTGAAACCAATTTGCATAATATAACAAACAATTGGATTGCACCAAACGAGAGTCAGGGACCGGAAACAACAAAAAATTAAGCCCGTACAATAAAATTTTGGAATTTTGGATGTGCTCGAGAGATTTCGCACGGGTTTTATATATGTCGCAGGATTTTGATGAAATCAGTTTTTTGATCAAAAAACTAGGATTTTGATCAAAACCTGGGATTTGATAAAATACTGGTCGTAATATAGAGAATAGTCCAGTATTTTTTCAAAGTCCTGACACATCCAGTCTTTTGATCAAAAAACTAGTATTTTGTCAAAGTCCGGGTTTTGATAAATTGATATTTGATTTTATGATAAGCTCGATATCGGTTCCTATTTTATATTAAGGTAAAACAAATGGAAAATTATAACAAAATAATAATTACAATCTCATGTCTCTATTGTTTTATTACTCAAATATAAAATAGCAACCGATATGAATTTTATCATAAAACCAAAAAACCCTTTAGGACCATTCGGTCGACTTCCTAAAATGTTGACTTCCCAAAAAGTGGAGTTTCCTAGTGAAATGTTGATTCCTAAAATGTTGACTTCGCAAAAAGTTGATTATCCATTTCCCAAAAAGTTGACTTCCGAAAATGTAGACCTTTTTTGCCAAAGAATTTTCGCCAGCTATCATCCGAAATGTAAATCTCGTCAAGACCTATCATTTGTCCCTACACACTAGTACTCCAGGATCGACAGTTTTCGAGATATGGCCGTTTTAAGTTTGACAGCTGTCACCCAAAATGAAGATCTAGTCAAGATCAAGACCTATCATTTTGTCCATTTACACCAGTAGTCTAGGGTCGATAGTTTCTAAGATACGGCTGTTTAAAGTTTGACATGTCATCCGAAACCGGGCGGCTTAGATTTTGACAAAATACTGGACTATTTTCTGGATTACGACCTGTATTTTGTCAAAACCCGGGTTTTGATTAAAATCCTAGTTTTTTGATAAAAAAACCAATTTCATCTAAATCCTGCGACATATACAAAGCCAAATAGTTGATTATGCATGAGGTTTGAGGCGCCGTTTTGTATAAATATTGTTACGATATTTTGTTGCCTTTTCTATCAGAAACTTGCCATTCCAATTGTAATAAATTTTTCTTTTCACTAGTAATGAGAAGCCAATAGTGTAATCTGAACCCAGATTCGGGAAAAGACTAGTTGTTATTAATCAAAACCAATTACAATAATTTTATCGAGATTCAAAAGTGGCTAATAAGCATTTTTCTTAGTATTTTCCGCTCGCGAAAACTTGTCTGAACCGTCTATTACCGCGCCAGTTTCACATTCTAACAATTAATCTCGGACTAGATTAGAGCTTTCCGGTCTAAAAAACTTAACGCCCTTTAAGTGGGTCACTAGGGCTGATGCAACCGTGAACGGATTGGAGGTTTTGGTTCCACTGATCGCGGAACAGAGCATAAACACCTCGTGCGTTAAACGAGTGAGAGATTTGTACAAAAGGGCTCTATACTTACCTATAAAGGGATTATAAGATTATAACATAAGGAAAGATGCACTGAGAATTGACAGAGGTTTTTGGAACACTTTCACAATTATTTATTCACAATTTACAATTATTACTTCCCGATATAAAAATTACTACTTTGATCAGACAATTTCTATGGTGAGCCATTATTTTTTATTTCTATGTAGAATTTATTTGTAAACGTTGTTTAGTTTCATTGACTGAGCAGACCCTTTCAGTTTTCGGGTGACCGTCCCTTACACCCTGTACCTATAACATTTGTACTCGAAAAGTTACTTTAGGTACCACTTTCCGAATGCAACCAAATCGCTCAAAGTGGATCCGAGCCCTTCGTAACGGTCTATCATTATTACTTATGGTTTGGCAACACAAAATGGAAACGTGATAGGTGAAGGGCTAAGTACCCGAATTGTAAGTAGAACAAAATAGCTTTTGGGCTTAATTATAGTCATTGTATCGAGCGATGTCGAGGCCTTTTGAATGCAATATGAAATGGTAGACACTCGCTCACGAACTGAAGGGTCTGCTCAGTCAATGAAACTAAACAACGTTTACAAATAAATTCTACATAGAAATAAAAAATAATGGCTCACCATAGAAATTGTCTGATCAAAGTAGTAATTTTTATATCGGGACTACCTACTTAGGGTTTTTGTCACTTTTCAGTACTAGGTCTTTAAAACCGAGGCATACAATCACTGATTTGAGAAGTCGGGGAGCGCTAGCTTCTGTGCATATTTACAATACAGTTTCAATTAGTAAAACCTTTAAAAAGAAATGATGGGTGAAACTGCATTCAATAAAACAGCGGAATAAATGATGGCATAACCTTATTTGAAGGGATCACACGCCCAAATGATTTCACTGAAAAAATGAAATAGCTGAACGAGTTTTGCTACTTGGAAAATTGTCTAATAGGTACCAAAGTTTTGTTCCAATTAGCAAAACTAATGTAGCTGCAAGTCCCAAACTAGGTATGTTAATCGTTGTCTATTTATCAGTAGTCAAAATGTTAGCTAATGGTTATCAAAACGAACTAGTCAAACTGAGTTAGTTGCAAGAACAAACTATTTGATAGCCTGTAACCAGACACTTTGACTTGTATTCAGTACAATGTTTATTTAAAAAGTGACAATCACTTATCTATATATACCGAGATAAAATACATTAATTAATAAATAAATCTATTTATTTGTTTGTAGCAACTTTTTTTTATCAAGTATTAAATCTTAGCTTATTTATTACTAGCTAAGTCAAATAAATAAAATTTTCAGTCAAACTTTGAGACTTATTACAAAACTGTTTAGCAATTTGTAGTCCAAATGTTGTTAATTATTAACAATACGAATTTGTTTATTGATACTAAAGTGCAACGTCTTTTCCCGCGCTTTTCGTCCGAGTACTTGTTGGTAGGGATACGCAAAAAGTATCGATATCGATACTATTAAATTATTAGCTTAAGGAAAAAAAACTGATTAGTCGATATTTTAAACAAAACTAAGACATGACTCGGGGAATTCCCACTCACTGCCAAGCACTTATGTGTGTTACCATTTTATTTCATTTGAAAAGTGTTTCAGGTTTTTTTTACGAGTAACCTTTACCTTTAAGCTATGCGCAAACCTGCGCGTCAAATGCGCGGGACGCGGGAAGCGAAGCGGGCGGTGGCTGCACGTGTCAAATAGGTTATCTGTGAAACTGTCAGCGTCGCCACTATAGCTACAAAAAATACTTCAACGCTGTCAGTGTAACCATAGCTAAATTTTAGTTCCATAATTTGGTTGTATAATATCGCCATAAGTTGGTTGCTATGGTGCCCTGCACACCTGCGCGACCACAACGCGGGAAGGCAGCGTCCATGAAGCAGATGCGCGCGTCAAGTGGTCAGACGTGATGCAATACTTTTTGCATACAAAATTACCTCTTTGGTTTTTTAAGTTTTATTATTGTTTTGTCACCTTGACGTTTGAATTATTTTCCAAGGCCCAGGACCATTTTGTCCAAATAAAGTGAATTCGTAATTTATCAGTTTAGTGTTTGTTTTGTAAAAATACCATGAAGTAGAGAAAAAAACCAAGTAAAATAGTATGAGGTCATACTCAATATGAGGCTGAACTGAAACAATCTTCTTATCGAGTCGAACGACCCAATGTACCTAGTGTCAGAGTTTTTAAACCACAAAGCAAGAAATCTTTTTCTTGCAGACAATCAGGTGATTCAGCCTGCATTGTCCTAGCCAAACTTGGTCAAACCTCACAACACAAAGTGATAAATTGACAAATATCAATTTTGTGTTCCCCATGGGAATCGAACTCGAACGACCTCCAGATCGAAAGGAAGTTATAAGCTGCTGCGAGTTTCTTTTCTTTGGCCGAGAGGAGAAACGGCCGGCGGCGGAGAGACACCATCGAAGCTGAGCCTCCTTGGCGTTGTATCGATCCGACGGGCAGGTCCTAGGATTCTCGTCCTATGATTAACTGGGTCATCAATGTCAGTATCATCATAATCTGTCATCGTAAAAATTAAGACAAAAATGAAGTTCGCGTCCCGCGCCGCAGTCGCGCAGGATTGAAGGCTAAGTTTCGCGTCACAGTCGTTCCCGCTTCGCTCCCGGTTCGCTGACGCTTCCCGCGCCACTGACTCGCAGGTTTGCGCATAGCTTTACGAGTAAGTTTTTAAATATCTATTAGATACTAGGTGTATATCCCGGGTTCGATTCTGTCACAATGACTTTGTGTTGTTGTTTCTAGTTTGGTTAAGACATTGCAGGCTGATCACCTGATTGTCCGAAAAGTAAGATGATCCATGCTGTCGGATGGGCATGTAAATAGTCTGTCCTGCGCCTGATTTCTCTCTGGCCGTGTCAGTCAATCTGTCCCATCAGAATAAGAGGTTGAAGGAATAGAGAGTGCACTTGTGTGTTGCGCAAACACTTGGTCACTAAAAACTAGTCCCGTGTAGTTGGCCGATCTCTGTGAGATTGGTTGATAGTGTAGTGGGATTAGCATAATAATGTGCCGGTAGTGAAAGACAGTGTGGTGAAAGTGAGAAATGAAGTACAGAAATCCTATATGGTTCGACTCGACACTCCCGCGTAAATCATCATCAACCATCGGAATGTGAGCTCCGCACTCGCATTCCAACGAGTTCTAGATTAGGTTAGGTTAGGTTGGGGTTTTGCGCGGGGAACATGAAAAATCTGACGGACTTTGTTCCTCGTTCCTAAAAATTAGTTCCTTGCAGTGTTTGTTGTATTAATGTGGTGGATTTAACATAATGATCTGCTGACGAGAAATAATAATGGCGGGATTGAGAAGCAAAGGAAGGCGCTACCGTACGATTCAGATTGTTATCTCCGCGCAAAAGTCTGTTGAGCATTGGAATGTGAATCACCGGCGCATTCTAATGACTTTTAGGTTAGCGTAGGTTAAGACAACTAAAGAAAAAGACAACCGAAGACTAGGCTGCATGGGCTCACGCTCTTTGCCTTCCCTTACATGGGAGAATCACAAAAAAAAGTAAAGTATCGATAAAATTTTGCGTATCCCTACTTGTTGGCGTCTGTTTTGGTTCATGTTCAAACTTGTCCGTTTTCTTTCCCGCGGGCGGCGTGCGCCGGTTGGCGTTTTGCATTTTATCTTTATAATTCACTGATTTATGAACAAAAATAGTTTGTTCTCGAAGTTTTTATTGTGTTTTTTAATATATGGAGCACGTATACGTAAAAAAACTTTGTAGAAGCCGTCAAATGGAAAACGAAGCGGTTCCAGTGGACCCCATGGCCGACTACCTGCGCTCGTGGGGCCTGGAAATGTATATTGATGTGTTTAAAGGTATGTGATTGTTTAATTTTAATTTAGATAACCAGGTTTCTGTTAGTCTCATGAGTGGTCAAACACTCATCAAACGTTTGATGAGATCGGAGTACCTATCTCAGAGGGCTGCTGGTTCTGGTGTCGCGAAGGCGATGGGACTGGCAGTGCTTTTCTCCGCCTCCTCCGTTTTCCAATTAAAATATAATCCACTTACCCTTTCTGGCTTACCTGGCTGGACCTGACCTCCCTTATTACGAATTTAGCCCTGAAGCCATTGAACTCCTCTACCAGAAGCTCTTCTTAATTTGAAGTTTGGTTAGATGGATCACACAAAATTCATAAGTAGGGAATTGTGATCATTACTTAACTTATCACAATTCATTTCTATTAGGTACTGGTAGTTGGTGGTTAAGGTATAATCCAATACATAATACCTACCTATTGAATTTCAGTTAGTCCAGTGTTTATATTACTATTGGGCTTGCAGTAAATGATGATTTTCATGACTGCATCACTTCCAATATCATATTCACACCATGCAGGTATTTTTAATTGACTTGAAATTGGTTTTTCTTTGATTAATTTTGTACACAAGCAGTGTCAAAGAACTGCTAATTCTTATAGGAATCCGGTTTATACCTATGTTACAAAAAATTAAACCTGCCTTATATTCTTCTACAGAACATTTTATTGATGCTGAGACACTGCAGATGTTGTCGGAGGATGACATTAAAGAATTAATTCCCACGATAGGTCATCGAGCAAGGTTAATTACTCAATTGAAAACATTAAAAGATATAACATCACCAGAAACTGTAAGAAAGTTTTAATTTAAGTAGATGACTCTAATTGTTAAATGTGGCATCAAGATCTATTAACCCGTCTATCCTATAGGATCCAGTGGGGCTCAATGGGTTAAGGGTCTTTCATGCTCTGTCTACCCCGTATGGGAATATTGGCATGACTAAATGTATTTATATGTATGTATAAAAGGCAATAGTAAATTATGGATTTATTAATTAAATTGTTTTTTTAATCCATATTTTGGTGGGTTTTTTCTTTAAAGAAAATGTCACTCTCATAGTTACAGTCACTTAATATCACCTAATATTTAAATTGGTTTACATTTCAGCATAGCATGCAAGAGTCCCGTGATACACCAACGCATATGCTGATTGAAAGCCTGCCAATCCAATACTCACGGATGCTAACATTTTTGATCTACCAGAATCAAACAACGAGGAAAATTGTACAGAACCACCCAACTTGAATACAAATGTAAGCAATTTTGCTGTTTATTTTATATTTACTATTTACATTTTATGGTTTCCATCCAGGTTAGCATTGTATTTTTATATTTATTTAACCATTTATTGTACACAGAAAAAACATAGAACAAAATACATAGGAAACAAAGACACAACAGGCACTGCCTATCTCTAAAAAGAAATTTATTTTTACTATGCAGAGTGTGAAAATCCCTTACCATCTTACACCTTTTAATCTATGCATATAATAATATTATAATTATGAAATTAATATTATAATTATGAAATATGACTCTCAACATCCATCAAATTTTTATCATATTATTCATTCAATATTTATTTATATTCCTTTTTTAGGGTTCCGTACCCAAAGGGTAAAAACGGAAACCCAATTACTGGCTTTGCTGTCTGTCTGTCCGTCCGTCGGTCGTCGCCAGGCTGTATCTCATGAACTGTGATAGTTAGACAGTTTAAATTTTCACAGATTACATATTTATATTGCCGCTATAACAGCAAATACTAAAAAGTTTAATAAATTAAATATTTAAGGGGGCTCCTATACAAAAAACGTGTTTTTTTTGTCGTTTTTATCGATAATGGTACGGAACCCTTCGTGCGCGAGTCCGACTCGCACTTGACCGGTTTTTTTTTAATAATTTGTCTAATCATTGGTTAACTCATATGTTGTTTATATTTCAGAAAGTATACAATATTTTGAGCTCATGTAATGAAGGAAAAGGTCTACTTCTCCGCTATCAAGAAAGTGGGTTGCTGAATAACGCGGCAAGAAGAAAACTATGCAACATAATCATATCCGATGAACTAAAAGACAACCCCAATAAAAAAGTCTCCAGTGCAAGATTTTATATACTGGCATTTGATTTATTATTATTCCTTTATTTTTTATGACTGCGATAAAGTCTTATTTTGAATAACTTAAATGATCACGTTGATGTTGTTCGTTTATTAGTTAAGCTTCACTCCTATTGTGATTGTTTTTTTTTTTTAAATATGTTTCAACTGAGAAAGCCGATTGCTTTTTGAGGTTCATTTCGTATTTAATTTGTGAATTTAATATTGTATTGTAACATGTAAATCATGTTACTACAATCTTCTAGTCTAATAAAGCAAATCTTTAAAATTTTAACTTACTTTTTTATTAATTTTTGCATGTTCCTTGCCATCTTTGTTTTAGGGCAGCTGTTACACCTGCAACCACGAGTCAGAGCGCCATTTTTCAAAAATATTATTGTGTTGTAATGGATTAATACGATTCAATACAAAACAATAATATTTTTGAAAGGTGGCGATTCCAACCAGTGGTTCCGGGTCCTACAGCTGAACTAGGACCAGCTACTGGTAGCTAAACTATATTAGCAATAAATAAATAAACAACGCAGTTACTTCCACGTAAAGCGATTATCTACTAGTAATCAAACAGTTTAGCAAGAGATAACAACACAATAACGTTATATATAAACGAACTATTCAATAATTTCTTAATAAACCATAAGGCGTACAGTTATAAACAACGCAGTTACTTCCACGTAAAGCGATTATCTACTAGTAATCAAACAGTTTAGCAAGAGATAGCAACACAATAACGTTATATATAAACGAACTATTCAATAATTTCTTAATAAACCATAAGACGTACAGTTATTTAAACACTTCAGTTTTAATTAGCCAAACTAGTTTAGTAACAACGACTCTACCTGTGTATCTATAAACAGTCAAACAGTTTTGTATGAATAACAAAACTAGGTTGTCTGCAGTTAGCTTTGAGGGGTTGGTAAATAATAACTCGACTTTCTTTTACAAAACTCAGTTTGGTTACCAATAGCCCTTAGTTTAGTCGTCACTCGATTTTGGTTGCATGCAGCTAAAATTTTAGCTATTAGCAACAATTCTTTTTTTTCAGTGTTGCCTTTTGACATTGGAAATGTCTTTTCGTTCACTTCAGTATATATCTTGGAGAGTTGTGAAGATATAATATTTAAAATAGCTCAAAAGACGTGTATTTACAAGAGCTGTAAGGCGCAGAAAGAATTATTCGAGAAAATCAAAACCGAAAATAGTTATGGCCGACTTAGTGCAAAAATTTTCTTTTTTTTCCGAAATTTTTCGTTTGGCGCTCGATATTTTGGAAACGAAGTAAAAAAAAACTAAAAAAAAAGGCTAGGGACAGTTAAGTCAGCTACAATTTGAGCTTATAAAAAAAGACAATCGGGTTAGGTTAGCTTAGCTTTAGCTTAACCTGCGTGAGAGAAAAAAACGACAACTGAAACTATCGATCCTAGACTACTTGTATGTATGGAGAAATTGTAAGTCTTGGCGAGATCATTATTTTTGTTTGACGAGATCTTCATTTCGGGTGACAGTTGTCAAAATAAAAAAGGAAATATCTCGTAAACAATCAATCCTAGGCTACTTGTGTGCAGGAAGAAATTGTAAGTCTTGACGAGATCATTATTTTTGGTTGACGAGATCTTTATTTCGGGTGACAGTTGTCAAAATTAAAATGGCAAAATCTCGAAAGCAGTATTTTCTCGAATTCCGTAAATTCATTTCCAACGCGCTCGATAGTCGTGTGAAGAACGAAATCTGTGATTTTTTTCTTTGAGGCACTAGTGTAACTGATTGGCCCTTCATTGCGCAAGGGTCGATTGAAACATTAGATACAAAGACCGAGATTTCACCTTTCTTTCACGCCTCGTCCAAAATAACAAGGTCTTTTGGACACCTGATGCGGCTCTGAGGAGTACAATGAGATGGAACAAGCCTAAAGATTTTGTCTATATGGTCGATGCTCATCGAATAATTGTCCGAATCGGCCGGTAATGGTTTTCTGACGTCTTCAATAGCGCAAATGATTGAGCTGTTACAAATAAAGTTTAGTAACGAGTAGTTAACATCTGACATAATTTAATGGATGGAACTTGTCTGTCATATGTTTATTATTATGAATTTATATCTCGGTATGTTGATGTCATGATTCTCATGATGGTTAAGATACGTTTCGTAATAAAAATAGTTGACAAAGCAAAAGGAAAGGGAAATATTTCTCGTGAATTATTCATGATCATGAATGTATCATGTGAGGAAGGTGTACCTACATATTAGCAAATAACGAAAGCATGTTTTAGCCATAATAAACATCTGAAATATGCTTTATCTCTCGGCATGATATTTTTGTTCTTCTTACCAAAGCATAGTGATCTATTATGCTGAATAAAATACTAGGGTTTTCAGGATTATCAAGATATCCTATTTATACGTGTTTGTTTTAAATAATGCCAAATAATATTAGCTACCCTTTGTATGAGGTTTAAGAGAGAGAACTAAATTGATATATTGGTTAAATGTTAAATAAAACAAATGTACCTACTATTAAACAAGCGAGGATTGCATAGATGGTCGGTTTAAATTTAAAAGCTGTCGCACGCAAAATTTGTACCCTGTCATGAAGTATAACAAACTAAGTAATTAATTTGAAAATAATTACTTATGTAAACAATAGGTCCTTTACCGCTAGTAACTTTTGTTATTAAAATTAGATTTTCTGTAAGGTATTTACTGAACTGATTACATTCTAGAGTGTCTTTCAATCAAGGATAAGGAGGTGCTGGGAAAATTATCTTTGTGGGATGAAAACATTTATTACTATACACGATCTCTGTTGAACATAATTACTGGTAATATGTATTATGTGCGAGAGATGAGTGTGAAAAAGATATCTGCAAGCGAAGTGTACGTCTATTGAGAACGTGTGTGAGGAAGCTGACATTAGATTGACACTTGTTGCGAACACTCGGGCACTAAAATCCAGGCAGATGCGGTACATCTCTTGGCCTCCACCGTTGCCTCCCACCGGTTTCCGATGGGAAGACTTACACTTACACTTCTGGCTCCACATCAGTATAATTTCCATCGGCGTCAACCAGGCCTACCCTGATGGTGGGCAGGGTATCGTCCTCATCATCTTCGGCCTCCCCCCGCGCCGCCCGCGCCTCACGCTCCGCCAGCGCACGCGCAGCGATGGCCTGCATAGGAAAATTCTATTAGAATCTTTACATATTCCATTTGTGTATTTTTTTCACTATTGAATTTTTACTTTTCTTGTAAAAAAATAAGAAATTAATGACAAAATTTATGCAGGTAGGAGGGTTTAAACCTACATAGTTCGACGAGTAATATGGATGAGTATTTATTGTATCCTGCGTCCTTGAAATATGATTTCATCGGTCTACCAACTGCGAGTTTTTGTACCTCAACTTGGAAAAATACTTAGTGACTCGTTAGGTTTTTGGCATCTTTCAATAAACTATGACTTTATTATTAACATAAAAGATATTTGAATCAAATAATACCTACATCATTTACATTTTATAAAAATATTTTCTCTACTTTACTACTTATGGATATTTGTTTATAACTTAAATAATAACATATTTTCTTTCAGTGAATGCAAAAATATTCATGTGGAAATAACATAAGTACTTATTCATGGACGTGAAAACAGCCTATTTTGTACATAAAAATAGCGACCCGGGTGTTATTGGAAACCTTGTCGAATAGGTATTAGCATTCATCTTTTCTTTCAGCCTCTGGATTCTCATTATTGTTTCGCAATAAATCTGAATTTACAATCAAAATTATAAAGCATTGCTTGTTTTAAATTGTGTCCGAAGGTGTCGTCATGATTCTCAAATTTTATTAATCTTTTGATTTAAGAACTTGTTCACCAGCTCCCGTACTGGAGTCGCACGATAGAAAAACATAGAATCTTCCCCAACTGCTTTTTGTAGAAATCAGTAGACGAGAGGAAACGAGGTTTTCAGTGTGAGGCGATCCTCTAATTAAACAAGTTAGACGTGCGTAGCACAAACGCCCTTATTATGCGGTTGTGAGTTTTGTTTACCCCGTAAGAGATACAGGTGTGACTATATAAGTTGTAAGGGACTACTTCCCAAAAACTGATAGAAGATGCTCAGTTAACGAAACTGAACAACCACCAAGGAAATTCTATTTTTTCAGTCAATTTGTATCGGGAAGCCAACATTTAATTACATCTTCTAAAATATTCTTTATGAAAGTAGAACAATTGCGTTAATTGAGCAACCCCTATCAGCTTTTTGGCAGCTGCCCCTTAGGAGCATGGCATTTAGGAAGCGGTGCGGTGCCGGTGCGTCGCCGATGCGCCGATTTTGTATGTAATTTACGTCTGCGCAGCGCAGCTTGATTTGAAGTTTCTATACAAAAACGACGCACTGGCGACGCACCGGCACCGCACCTCTTCCTATTTGCCATGCTCCTTACACCCCGCCGCATGTATGTAGTTTTGCAGTCTGCGCTGCATGATCTGCCACTTGTCGCTCAGCGCGCACTGCTCGTCTTCTAAATCGTTTTGTAGTTTTCCTGCAGTCTGCGCTGCGCTTGCAGCATGATCTTGACGACGCGCGACCACCGGCGCGACTTGCGCTCGTACTGCCACTTGTTGCTCAGCGCGCACTGCTCGTCGTCTGAATCGTTAAATTGTAGTTTACCTGCAGTCTCCGCTGCGCTTGCGGCGTGATCTCGACGACCCGCGACCAGCGGCGTGACTTGCGCTCGAACTGCCACTTGTCGCTTAGCGCGCATTGCTCGTCGTCTGAATCGTTTTGCTGCAAAACAACGCACAAGTTAGAAAACTGATCCATCATGTAAGTCTGTGACTCCTACATAACGGTGTTAAACTACTTACTAGGCGTTTTTCCACAGATTATTCAAACTACTAGCTATTAGTAAAGGATAATAAATCGAAAACTGGACAGGTTCAAAAATCTTTCACCGTCGGAAAGCTATGTTTGCCGGAAGTACCTTTGTTTTTATCACGACTCTCGCGGGAAAATTTAATAAGACACATTAGTAGGTATAGGTATAGGTACAAAAGTTTTTTTATTTCATTATAAATAAAAAAAAACATTTATATGTGTCTTTTGAAACGTTAATTTTATTAGATTAATAATGCTGTAAGGCTAGATTTCTGCTAACTAAATTACTTATATTTCCTCCAGCTAGGCAATTTCCACTTCCTTGCATTTACAAAAAATTTACTGTTCCTAGCTGTTTTCTTTTATTTTTTTGATATTATACTTCGTTTCCAAAATATCGAGCGCCAAACGAAAAATTTCCCCAATCAATTTTTTTCACTAATTCGGCCTTAACTATTTTCGTTTTTGATTTTTCGAATAATTTTTCCTGCACCTTACTGTAGCTCTTGTAAATACGCATCTTTTGAGCTATTTTGAATGTTATATCTTCACAACTCTCCAAGATGTAAAGGGATCGCACTATTTCTTGAAATGGGGCCCTATACTGAAGTGAACGAAAAGACATTTCCAATTTTCGGGGATATTTTTTTTAGCACTCACAAATGCTATTTTATTTCATATAAATAATGACAGAATTATTATTATGAATCAATTATTCGTGGCCCGAGGCGAATTTATTATTTTCTTTCTTTCATATTTATATTTGACATTTCCAATGTCAATATTATAAAAAGGAAAGCATATAAAAATGTAGGTGCAAGAAAAAAAACGATAAACATAACCCTGCCATCTAGTGTTGAGTAGCGGAATCAGAATCTACATGAAAACCACCCATACACAGGACAGTGTTGCCACAATGTTACAAAAGTAACATTTTACGTTTTTTTTTTTAAATATTATTGGAATTCGATACTCGCAGCGTAGCTGTGAAAATAAAGTTTTCGATACAATCGAATAACAAAGTAGAAGTTAAGTTAAGCTTGAATTTTACAAAGAGGTATCAGCAGATTTTATCAATTATGTATGATCAACAAATATTATAGTTAATATAAATGTCAAAGCTTACAGTACAGTAAGGCGTAGCGTAGGCATCAAATTGTACCTAAGAAAATCCCCGTCCCTTTTTTGCCTCGGCAGTGCTATCTCAGGAACCATAATAAACCCACTTATCACTCAAAAAGGAATGTATAGAATTTAATTACCGCTTATATGATGGACATTTGACACGTAAATGGAATCAGACGTCATTGCAATGAAATCTTTCAATTAATCGTCGATAGAGGCGCCTTGTTAGCACGTCCGAACGATCCATCTGTCAGATAAACTAGCCGTTTAGAAGCAACCGTGGCGTTATTGCGTATATTCCGGTATCTACCTACTTTGAGTAGTCATAGCTGTAGAACTCCAATTTGTAAGGATGACAAGAGCAATCTAAGGAATTCTTAGACAGAATAGCCCCAGGAGATTCGAGATAAATGAAAGAAAACGTTTTGTAACTCAACACGCCGAGATTGAATTGTGATTTTAAATCTTTTATACCATTAATTATGTTTTGAATATTTTGATTTGACGATTGCAGTTTTATAACAAAGTTTGCTGGTTTTCTTTATTATTTTTTTTTAACATTTCATTGAACCCCTTAAGTTTAAGCTTTGGATGAAAGATGTTCTTGTAAAAAATTACTCAAAATAAAAGAGCGCATAACATATTTATGTCCTTACATATGAAATTACCGATACTCAATACTGGCTACTATGAAAGAACGGCACCCGATATAATGTTTTTACTTTTTTATGTATCAAATGAAAGATAAGTAGCCTAGGTATATAATCCTACATAATTTAAAGTAAACAACGTGAATATTATTAATTATTATGTTTTAAACTTGTGCCTCTCTGGTACTCAATCTCATAAAAATGAATGGCAAAATAAGTTTGATTCATGTGGCATGATCTCAGAGGTATAGTCAGAGGTCAGAGCAATTACAACGCAATGCGACCTTGCGCGTGCGCCGCTGCTACCATCAATGATCTAAAGTCTGAACTGACATCATACTTTCACTACATACGAGGAATATTTTAAATGCTAGTAATTAACTAGTCACGGTGGGCAACGGACTTTGCTCTTCCACTATTTCTGAACGGAATCGACCCGAAGCACGAAATCTATAAAATACACCTACATTTATGGTTAGAAAACTCGGACAATACGTAGGATATTTTTTTAAATTTATATTTCCGATATATGTATTTATTTATTTAGGATATTTACCTATATAGGTATTTATTAATATTATACTTAAATATATATGTAATACATATATTAAGCATGTATTTACCTATATCTAGCATTGTGAGTTTGAGTTGTTAAGTATATTATTTTATCTATGTCAGGTTATATAATTGTTTCATGTACCTATCTTAGTTTACCTGCAAACATACCTAATTGTCTCCTCTGGGTTTATCCAAGGTTGACTGGAAGAGATCCCTTAACGGGATAAGTCCGCCTTTGTGCCACTATTGTCTTATTCTTCTTGTATTTTAGTTTTAAGATTTTTAAGGTACAATAAAGAGATTACATACATACATACATTTACTACACAGTCAGGTAGCAACTCTATCTAAATCGCCGGTTTATACAGCCTCTCGGTAATGCTTCACAAAACAAAGCTGCGATAATACTAAAAGCCTTCCCTAACGGAGGAGGGCTTACAACACCCGATATTTGCATATTATCTCGTAGATAATTTGTACACAATTTGCACCTCGGTATAATTATAGATGAAACTTGCGGCGAAGATTGCGCAGGCATCCGTTTAAGAGCCTACACTATGCTAGGTAGCGCCCTAAGCACAAAAACTTATTGAACTATACTACCTTCCTACTAATTAATCGAAAATCAAGCAAATGAGATTGAGGTAGGTATCTAAAGGAGGTCATTTAAAATCTCACAAATTAGTTAAGTATATAATAAAGTTAAATAGTCACAGATAGGTAAGTAAGTATACAGTTTACGAAAAGAAGCCACTTTTAGCATTTTTGTTAAAGCAATTATAACTACCTACAGCGAACTGTACTAATTTATTTGTGTTTAAAAAAAACTTTGCTACCCTAACTTCGACCTGTATGCTATGAATTATCGATAAATGTTGTATTCAGTAAGTACGATTTTTTTACGGACACTATTGTGCGTCTGGGAGCCCCTTAAGGCAGTCGGCCCACTGCAATAAACTGTGCAGCCTGTTCTACTACCAAGCTCAGGCAATGCAAATAGAACGTTGGCTTTACATCCTCACGGGGTAAGCAGGTCGTTAACACTCTGTTGGAACCGTTCGCGCCTGATTTTCTGTCTGAAGCGGTGACAGGTTCGAAGTCATTTATATTTCCCGACTTTCCAGAATGCTTTGGTTTTATAATAATTATCATCATCACCATAATAGTCAGGGTGCCGCTTCAAAGGTACCACCTTCATAATAATCAGGATCACCAAGATGTTTTGAGATTTATGTGCAAAACTATCTATCTTCGCTTTGTCGCAAGGTAATATTAGTATTAATAAAGTAAGTGGTAATATAGGTGACAAAAAATAATTTTCTGATGTCTCTAATTAATTGTTTTATAGCAACCAATATTGATTTTATCATAAAACTAAAGGTTTTATCAAAATCCTAGTTTTTTTATCAAAACCCCGATTTGATCATAATCCTGCGACATTATACAACAGCCTCACTGGGGTAAGATTGAAACATGAAACAAAACGAAAATCTCGAAAATGTTTTAACACACAACTCATTCTCGGCGGCACATATTGAATACAGGGTGAACAGAACATGTCTGTTTAAAATTGTGCAAATATGTTTTCTACGGGACGAGCGAGTATCGGGTTCAGGACGTTGATTACAGATTGAGTAATGGTTGCCGGGCCCGCCCAGTAAAGGCCCTCGCACACTTGTATTTTTGTACTTTGTAAATCTATTTCATGAACAATATGACTTTGATATTGCTCCGTGTAGGACGAAATGCATGTGCAGCAATTGAAAACTCGGAGGAAAATGAAATTGCTTTCTTTCAAAGGCTTGCTCTTTTAGATTAAACGACAAAGTCGTAAACAATATCATGGACTAAACAATATTTTCTCTGACATCAAATCTCTGAAAGTTGTGGAACAGGGATGTTAATAAAACCCGGGGATGCGAAAGCTATTACTGTAATACAATTCCCCGCTTCAAACAACGCGTTTCTCGAGTCAAAGGCGAAATTTTACAATTACGTTACAGTGAATAAGTTCTCGACACAAAAGTACAAAAACAGCATTCACCGCCATTTTGGATTTAGCAACAAGTTATTCTAAAGTAACTCGCGCTTGAAACTGAATTGGAAGTTTGTATAAATTGTTTGGGCCGCTGGGATATTGTCCAAGTAGCTGACTGGGACTAACTTTCCGTTTGTTTAATTTCAATTGTTTATTTGTTAATATCTAAGGTATCTAAAGACATTGAATTCTCTAGCTGCTGCTGCTCTTCTTGACTGACATACTCAGTGATGTAACTAAACCTACCATCCGAGGAACTGGTAACATATCAAACTAAACGTTAAAAATATAATTTGCTCAAGTTTAGTATTTACATCCTTTATTGATTTTCATTTCACGTGTACCTATTAAGCCGGAGAGGTAAACCTTTTGGTACCTACTCGCATCTGACGGTAGTTATATGCACCAGTTCTAGATAAAAAGGATGATGTTGATAAGTATTTTTGACGACTAATATCTCCTATCCTCTTTTGTTGTAGATATTCCGGTAACTTTGACATTAGCTGAAATCTAGTAGAGTAGGTACTACTACTACTAACTTACATAAAATATTATTCTACCAACTTATTCATAATTCGTGTCCGTACCCAATTTTTCGGCTGTTACTCCGTTACAGCGTGTACATAATACAGAAATTTAGATATGGGTATAGGTGTACCAAATTGACCGTAAGTTTTAGTTAGGGTTGGGTGAAAGATGTAGAGAACCTGCAAAATCTGTTATAGCTGTCGGTCTGTCTCCTTTTGAGATCGTGGGAGTGAGAAAGTCACATAAATAAGTCAATAATGATTTGATGGTAGAGCTCCATGATTAAATTACTACGGACAAAAACTAGGTATAAAGTAAACAAATAAAAAAGAACGCAGCGTTGTGTTCGAAAACATTATGGAGATTGCAAATTAATTTGAGAAATTAAAGTTAAAAGCTTTGCATTAATAAGATTATGCGACCTGAAAGGGTTGGATTATACCTATACACTTTATTTATTATTTCGTATTCAAAAGTAAAAAGGCCCAGGCAGCGGTTTTAAATAAACGACCCTGTATTATACCTACCTACAGTACAAGTAGAGCGGTAGATAACTATTATATCTTTCGGCATGCTGTCCGCACTTTCATTCACCGGTAGCTAGAAGAGGTTTCCCGCGGGAGTAAAGATTTGTTAAGGTTAGGCGCGGGCGCAGATGCTCGTCTATAGTTTTGATAAAATCCTTTCAGGCATTTAGGCGTGTAATGGTATCAACAATGGGTACCAAACAATATCTTTATAAAACTGTCACCTCCAAAATAGGAGAATCTATTAGGATAAAAGAGGAATGTTTTCGAAGCCTTCTTAATTACGAAACGAAGTATTCCAAAAATCGGAAAGACATCCGATCAAAGCATAAAAAAACGTAGATAGCATTGACAAATTTTTGGAATTTTGTTTAGTAATAGGTAATAATATTCCTCCATGATTTTATTAAAAAATCTGGATTACAACCTAAAAGAAGTTTTTTAACCTTTTTAAGCACGTATGGGTTTGATAGGTACTGCTGGACCTGGGCCTCCCCCATTTATGGGGTAGGTATTTGGCATAGAAAATAGCAGGAGGCAAAATGATAAACGCAACGCAAATTGTTTTATTTACAGGGGAGCTCTGCTGTTCATTCCCTAGATTTATTCCACACTCATCTTTTACGAGAATATATGGTTCTAACCTAGCACGTGTAAGTAAATTACTATGTAAAGTGAAAATAACCTAGGTCGATTTAGCACAAAAGATGAGAAACACGTGTCGCCTCTGATCTCAAACCTATTGTCATCATCATTATGAAGTCATCAGTTTATCCAACACTAAGGTTGTCTTTGCACTGAGTATTACCAAATTATTAGTTAAAAGCTTATTGAACCGTCTGAAGTGGAAACTGGCTATACAAAAGGTCGTTGTACTGTAAGAGGTGTGTGAAGAGCTTTGCCTCTGAAAGCTAATAGGTACACTGTATTGTAAGCGCCCGGTCGTCCTTGAAATTGGCCAGCTTGCAATATGCGGTAGGAGAGTTTGGACCGTCACCGTCAGTAGTTTAGAATAGTGGTATTAATGCTAATGCTGCCTTTGACGAGAGACATAATAATAGTGGGCGGCATTCGGTTCAGCTGGGAACTAATTACCTAGGTGCCATTCGAGAGTGTAACCTATATAGCATTTAGCATGTAAATCTGAGCATGAAACTGAACACTGTTTCCATAGGAACTAGGAACTTAGGTTGAAAAACGAAAAAAATATTTTGCTCTCCTATACAAAATGCATTAGCTGTACCTACAGATCAGTGTACAGTTAGGTACCATGGAAAGCCAATTTTTTTTGTATATCGACCTATGTTTCTTGGGAAAAGTTGTTCAGTTTCATGAGCAGATTCACACTCTTTTTGTTACACCCTATAAACGGTGTAAAAAAAAGCACCTACTGCGTTCCTTTAATTAAACCACTAGTTCTACTGATGATGTCATGTGCTACCTTCATAATAACTTCAATCAAGATGCCAATGATGCATTCACTGCCGTGAAGTAAAGGACGTGCAACAAAGTCTAAATGTCCATAAACTTTGAAGATCTACAACTGAAATAGCCAATCACAGAGCTTAATTGATATATTCCAATTTTCCAATTAATCTGATATAAATGGGCACGAGTACGCTTAGAGCCAATGCAAACATATTGCCGGAATTACGACACATTTTTCTAACAAAGTTCACGCCGCCGAATAAAAAACGAGATTTATTTCGATTCTGCGAAAATTTAATTTCGTTGATGATAGGTTAAACGAATATTCTAAAAAAGAGAAATGTTTTTTAAAATGTTTGAAAGAGGTAAACATACCCTATTAGTGCCGCCTACACAAAAAAAAACAACAACTAAAAAAATATAACTCGCTCTATTCAATTAAAGTACATTTCCATCGGAAATTGGATATCATACATTGAATAACAAAAAGCTATCATGAGGTGGGCGTTTTTTCTGGTATCTGTATCTACGGATCAACCTACCCGTCCTATTAGATATTCTGTAAATTAGCTCCTATATTTTTTTTTATTTTGCTCTTATCTCCAGTTGACGACGATGGAGCAAAGCAAGCTTATCCAGAAGGTGCCTATTCACACAAATAATAATCGAAGTGTTGAGGGTTGTAATGCATTCAAAAAGAATTAAACGTATTACCTGCTTTGCGCGTGAATACATACATGTTTGAATTGGAAGCGCAATTAGTTTTGGAAAGTAAAGTACCTAACTATTCTGTCATCATCTCCCTAGACTTTTCCCGTATTTCACGGGGTCGGCTACCTAATCTAGGGGATTGTACATGGATACTTTTTAGGTAAGTATCCTCCTTGGTTTTTTCCAAAGTATCTATTCTATGTCAAATATGTAAAAAGAAATGCTTTACTTGTTTCTTCTGGTGGTGATGATGCTCCAGCTTCATGTTGGCGCAGCGGTTGAGGGCCGTCAGCCTCCGGAACAAGGATTGCAAGGAGTCCTCGTCCAAGAAAGGATGGTCGTTCTGGACCCCCGTCACGTCGATGGGGAAATTGAGGTCTGCTAACAAACGGAAAACAAACACGATTGGTCACCTGCATGAACATTGATACGCAAAACTTATAATAAAAGTGTAGTACTGAGTTAGTGATAGAAAAACACAAAATGTCCCAGCTGCTTCTCTTCCCGGTCATACTAAAGTATCTATTCTTCGTCTCCTTCAGCAGAGGGAGACGAAGGCCAATTATTACCGAGTCGTTCTATCTAAGTTAAAATCTTTCCCTCAAAGGCTCAAACCTAGTCAGACGTGACGAAAATGCCTCAATAAGAGGTCTTTGATGCTCTGCGCACTCTGTGAGTGATACAGCCGTGATTATATGTATTTATAGACCTTAAACTCGTACAAGTACATCAAAGATGATGCTTATAAAACGGAAGGAAACGTCGTTCAAGCTGTACGTAAGGTGTCAACAATACTCTGATTGAAAGCGTTACGAAACTAAAGGTTCTACTGGCTATTGTCTGATAAATGTGGGCTGGAGTGGAGCTGAAGATAATGGGAGAGTATACTATACAGTGGTTGCCAAGCTTGGATTGGGGCTAGATGGCGCTTAGGGGTAGCTGTTTGACGTATTTATTTTATTAAAAACTGTCTCAAGCTTTAAATAATTCCAAAAAGTTAATCAAACAAATTAGAAAAGTAAGTATTTCATTTTTTTTTTTAATTTTTTTTTTGCTTTTATTTAAATAATCTTACATGTCAAGTCATACGTACCAGGTGTAAGGGACAGCTTCCGGCAAACAGATAGGGGTTGCTCAGTGAACGAAACCGAACAATAGTTTCAGCAGATATTTCATTCAGAAAATAATAATATTTTTTCGTTGACTGAGCATGAGCAACTTCTATGAGTTTGCGGGAGGCTGTACCTTACACCTTATATATACTTACAATGTCCTAAGAACAAGACCATGTCAATGGCAGCAAAAAAAAAAACGAACAGAATTAGTAAGGTAGGAGATAAAAGCAGGCAGACAGATTTATCGTCGGAATGATAAAGGTTTCTTACTAGTTGACTACAAAACTCTAAAAAGGAAAACATGTAATGGAAATTGGAATATTTTGAAAATTTTATTACAAACTGGCCAAGTGCGAGTCGGACTTGCACACGAGGGGGGGCAGGGGATAATTTCTAAATAGCTATCTATGGGCTATTTCTAGTAAGAACAGACATTAAATTATGCGTAACTGGCGCGTTTATTTTACAAAGTTTTCCAGACACGACGCAAAGCTGCTTGAAGATTCATCTCGTTGTACGAAACGAAGTGACAGGCTGCAGCGCCGCGAGGAATATTTGACTTCTGTCAATGATTTCTTTTCTATCTAAATAAAGTTGTATATTGTATCACGCTTATGAATAGTGCGCGCCCGTGTCTCGTCGCGTCGCTTCCCGGTGTGTACTAACCCTAAGTGCAGGAATATTCGGTTAGCAAAAGCTTGCTGGCTGGCACGAGTATTGTTTTTGTGCGACTGGCCATTTTGGCCGCACTGTGAAAAGTTCAACAACACACGTGTGTAGACTGGAAAAGCATTCTGATAGCGAATGTAAAATACAAAAGAGAATTTGGTGTATCGGTTGTCTGTCGAAACTTCATCGGTGAAATAAAAAGGTTCATGTTCGTTCCCCGGCTTGAGGTGCAACGTAAACGAGTTATATGAACAATATTACCAAATATATGGCAAGATTGTGGTTTGAATAATTGAAATTCGGTAGGCATATATAGGAATACGGTACTTAGGTAGTTTAGGTACTCTAATTCAACATTGTCCATGTGTCCAGGGTGTAAAAATAGTACTGCGTTCTTTCAAACTACATGTTTTTAGCACAATAAAAGTTCATCATTTCTACAATGACGTTGACTGACAGAAAATTATGTCCTAAAATTTGTCTCTTCACTTCTGAGCCCTTTCCTCTATGCCTTTACCCTGGTCATATGTTTTTTTTTTTTAAAGTCTCCCATAATAAAAGGGAAGGCGAAGAGCTCGAGCCCATGCAGCCTAGTCTTCAGTAATTGTGCTTCCGTTGTTCGCTTCAAAAATAACGTCTTTAGTGTATATTTCTTATGATCAAATCCAGTTTAAAAAGTCTTCAGTTTGAATATTTTCCTTTTCATAATTTTATTTTAATGTCTTCAGTGAGCGGCTGTCACTGTCACGTAGAATATGTATTTTATTTTGGCGAGTGTCGTTTGGCGTTTGGCGAACATGTAGGTCACACGTGCAACCCGGACAACCGCCTAAACTAGTAGGTAATTAAAAGTTCGCTGCGATTTAGTGGGAAATTCTACCACATTTGGTTCCCGCACGCGACACGTCAAAGAGCAGCCGACCTCGACTACTTACTTTCATATTGCATTCGAATTTGATTTAGTTTTTGTACGTTTTTAAAATTTTGTACTAGTAGGTACCTATATATTATAGTCTGTCCAAGTAGGTGTTTAAATAAAGGTAAACAATCTAAACACGTCTTTAAATTTTAATCGAAGAACATGTTCCTTAAATAAGTTATAGCTATTAGATAAGAATACATAATGAAATAACAGTTTTGATGTGATAACTATTTTGCCAACAGTTTTAATAAATTTTAGAAATGTGTTTTTAAATAAAAAAGACATCAAGATTGTTTACTGGAAAGATAGTTCAAGTAATCTTAAACTTCAAATCTTGCCTGTTGTATCTACACTTCTATTAATATTATAGTAATCATTGTTACGTAAACTCCACTTTATAAAGTACTAACATGTGTAAATTTTAAACAGCGGGGTGTCTGGAGACCTATAATACTAGCTGGTCTTAGTTTAGGCTTCAGTCTCCCACAAATGTAAATATTTAATTTGTAACTACACTTTTATTAGGCTCTATGTAACTTTTGTGGAGAAATAAACATATTTTATTATATTATTATTATCTTAATAAAATTTAGTTATCAATCTCTACCCCAAACTTAAGAAAGTGAAGGAAGTAAAAACAACTTCTTCTTCTTCAAATCAAAGGTCCAAAATATTGTGATTAGAATAAATCGTCCCTTGCCAGTATTTCACGACGGCTACTTTATATTTAAGTCAATGAAGAAATTGAGCAACTTTTCATTCATCTATTTTGGTGATGATAACAGAACATGTCACCCACGTACGAGTAGTTAGTTTAGTTGTATAGTTCCGAGGGTGGATCGTCAGGTGGTGGGGCGGCGGATGTATGTCCCACTGAAGGCTGTGCGATTGTGACGCGTGCCCCACTTTGTGCCGAGTCCCACAGCGATAACTTTTAAACGTTTCCCAAGTTGCTGGCATGCTCATTTCTAGTGCTTGTCTTCGATGTTGTCACTATAATAACTTGACATCCCGGGGCCACGCTACCGTATCGGATTTATGGGGGATATAGATATTTTTTATGGCACAAAGATTTTTTCTCAGCTAGACAACTAGTCAATAGTTTCCGTCAATAAACTTTAGGTAACTGAGCTCTAAAACAAAACAAAACATCAAAGTTAGGTAGTTCAAAGAAGTTGGAATCATCAATTTCATAACTTAACCTTAGGATCAACAGTTTGTTACTCAAATTGACTAGTTTATTTAAATTACGGACTAAATCCTTGTCCGCGCGTTGCCTCTAGGTAAGAATCAGATAGGTATTTTCTGGCGGTAAAAAATAGCTAAAAACAATTGGAGACTCCTGTTAAATATAGTTTTTATGGCTAAAAGAATGTTAAAATAACTTTATTATTTTTTGCGTTCAAACCTCTGTAACGATGCGTTACAAAACCTCATTTTTCACACCTCAAATTCATTACTGGCCACCCAATTCAAATCCCGAATCACCCCTTTCATTTTTCTCATCTTTATGTCACCATTTTTTGAGAAACACCTTTTTTTATCAATTTATAACAACATTTTCATTAACTGTCTCCTACTTTATAACTTTCTTTCATTTCTTCTCCTCCCTACCCATTTGTATATATTTTGTGAAGCGCTGGTCATAGGGAGAACCCAGGCCCTCACACCTCTACATACAAAGATCACATTATTTTTGGAAAACCTAGTAAAATGAACGTGGGTCAAATTAATCCTGGGTTTGGATGTTCCAGAGAAGTTAACTCGATTTTAAATCCGGACATAACTGAATTTAAAAATTCTATGTATCGGTAATAAGCTTTTGCAACCAGTCAAAAGGGTTTTAATTCATTTTATTTCTGAAAATTCAATTAACAGTACATTTCAAATTCGGTGAAATGTATCTTTGTAAAATGAATTTATTCGCGTGCAAAACATTAACTGTCATTATCAGTGCAATGAGTAAATTTTCATAAACAGCCTCACAGAAACGCGTATTACTTTTACTAATATTATAAAGAGGTAAGATTTTTATTTCTGTGTTTTTGTGTGTATGTTTGTAACGAATAAACTCAAAAACACCATTAGAAAGCTACGTTCACCCTGAGTAACATAGGCTACTTTTTACCGCGGAAAAATATATCATTCCCACGAGAAAACTTATTTAGCAGCGGGTGACACCGCTGACAGGAAGCTAGTACCTATTTTATAAACTGGAGTAAATAAAATAACCGGTAAAATGCGAGGATTATAAGAATGTTGTGAACATCTTTTAATTGTCATGCACATTAGAACATTTTATAGCATAAGATTCTTTAATAATAAATATAAACTAAGAGGCTGTGGTTACTTACAATACATTGTGCACAGTGCAGATTGTGCACTGTATACTTTAAAGTTGTTTAACATATTGAATACTTTTTAACTTATACTTGTTAACTGCAATCAAACTGCATCTGAACTGCGACTTGGCGGTTGGATTGCAGTTGATGTTCAGTTCATCTGTCTAAGCCTATGCGCTTGAACCCCTCATGGGCTGTGTTTAAATTTAGCCATGGCCAGTCGGGTGTGGAATGCTCGCCCGAACGCTCCCGCCTTTCATCCTAAATCAGCGCCCCCACCAAAGGGAGCTTTTACACCCCCCGCCTAAACCTTTGTTTAGCCCAAAACTGTTATTTTAAGAATTTATAGATCTAACAAACTTTCTTAAATAACTTCAAACCAATTATTTTGATTTTATTTAATATGCGGTCTTGATAAATTAGATAGATTTGAATTTTGTTTGAACACAGATAGTACTATTATAATAGGTACTTCTGCTGCTCTCGGCCTAAAAAACGATCAGACGCTAGCTAAAGATTTTTCCATCTGTCCCGATACAGATTTTTGATTATGCTTCAGGCAAAATACAGAAAAGAGCAAAAATGGGCAAGAGTGTGTTGGACATGATATAGTCCTTATACTTATAAAAGTTGTCAGGGTAGGTACCTAACTATGAAAAGTACATTGTTTTAAGAATCTATTATTTTTAAGATTTAAAGGAATACCTGATACCAAAAAGCTACTTTTGTTCTTACGACACACATCCAATGATACATTTTTGAATCCACATTTCTTTAGTATATGTAATGTGCCAACTCTTGACACCAGGGTTCATCGAAACAATTGACTCGAAACCCACACAACAAGGAGAAGTAACTACATATTTGATTGAACAATTTCCAATTAGAATAGTATAAATATAAAAGTTCCAATTTATTTGTTAACCCAATTTATTTTATCCGATATTTTTATGTAAAAGACGAACACAGCTTTCCTTTGCCGAGTATGGAACCCTAAAAAGGCTTTCAAACTAGGTTCCAACAGCCCTGCATGTGGTTTATAAAGGGAATCGTATGAATAGGTATTTCTGTGTTTCGTTTGTTTTTGACGTAGTTTCAATTAAAAGTTAGGTTTGTTGTAAACGTTCTTTTTCCTCGAGTGTAACAGACTCACTAATGACTTTTCTTGCAAAAGGAAAACTATCGAATAGCCCATTAATAGGTAGGTACCTATTATACATTTATTCAATTAATGTGAAAATAATCAGCTCTCAAGAGTGACAGCGAGTTTGAGTTCGTTTTAGAAATGTCATTCCAGTACAAAATTACCTGTCAAATCCGCACTCAATATTGCTCTCAATCTTGAGATCGCTTTATAAATACGAGCCTTAGTAATATTACCCGTTAAATTAAATTATGTAAACGAATTAATTGTTTTAAGGGTATATCCCCATCGCAGAATAATATTACACGTGTGCATATTCTGCTAAAATTATTATTCAATAACCTAATATAATTTGGAATTTCAAAATTGCAGGTCTCATTGGAATTTCAAATTAACTATTATATTAAATTTTCTGTGTGTAGGTGGTTTATTTATTGAATAGAAAGAATAGAATAGAAATGTTTATACATATTGCGATGTTTGGCGTACACAGTATCTAAATGTATAAATGGCAAAGGTGACTGACTGACTGACTCACTGATGTCGAACAACGCACAGCTCAAACTACTAGACGGATCGGGCTGAAATTTGGAATGCAGATAGATATTATGACGTAGGCATCCGCTAAGAAAGGATTTTTTTGAAATTCCACCCCCAAGGGGGTTAAATAGGGGGTGGAAGTTTGTATGATAGTCCGTGAATACTGGTGTTAGGATTTTCTAATTTGCTGCGCAGGCTTATTATTTTATATTATAAAAACGTATTTATGTGACTGTGATGATATTTTCACCCCTAAGGGGGCTAAATAGGGGATAGAAGTTTGTGCTCAAACAACTGGATGGATCGGGCTGAAATTTAGCACACAGGTAGATATTATGACGTAGGCATCCGCTAAGAAATGATTTTTGAAATTCCACCCCCAAATTGTATAACATAGGTACCTAAATTCATAAGAATAACATTTAGAAATAATTAGACTCCTCAAGTGTTTTTAAAGTTTAAATCACTTTATCTACCTAATTGTCAACATATGTAGGTACAATCTTGGATTCAATAAAAACAATATATGCACATGTACAAGTATGTCAAATTTTCTTTTTAAACCACTTTTTAACTATTATTCACGCGACCTAGTTTGACCATAGTCATTGATTTTTTTATTCTATTGAATCAAGGAGTTTTATGGCGTAATCCATTTATAAGTTTTAACAGTGTGTCCTACTCTTGAAACTAAACATTATTTTTTAAGTAACTACATTTTTTTCGGACCTCCCATACAAAAACGACATGTCAATTTACAAAAGTTTAGAGTCAAGACGAACAAAGACTAGAGAACACTTGTCCAATGTTTTCATATTTCGAAAAGAAGTTACTAAGAAAAATTTGTTAAGTTTTATGAGTAGAATAGAACCTTTAAATATTTGCAGTTAAAATTATTATAAAATAGACTATTACCTATGGGTAACAGATTACGTGTAACAGAAAGGGTATAAGCATCGTAAAATGTGTGAATCTACCATGAAACTGAACAACTTTCCCTAGGAAACATAGGTCGCAAAATGAAAAAAAAAAAAATTGTGACCTTTTATACAATATGCATCAGCTGATAGCGTATTAAGTATGGGAAGTAATTTTTTTTTTTTTCGTATTTCGACCTATGTTCCTTAGGGAAAGTTGTTCAGTTTCATGGGTAGATTCACACATTTCTCGAAGCATATACCCTTTCTGTTACATGTTGTATAAGTGAAATAATGTTCCGCTACTACATTTTCAGATGTTAGAACTTCTGTTTCGAGACGGAAGCTGTAATACTGTAAATGTTGCCCAGCGGAAACAGATGTTCGAAACACGATGTTTGTAGCATCAGTAGTTTCAGTTGCTTTCATATTCGATTGACGCACTACTTATATGGCCTAAGTACCTAGGAGGATAGAGTTCTGCTCTTATAGTGCATAAAAAATATGAAACATTTCTTGTATAAAATAAGTTTTAAAAAGAAAATTTGACATACTTGTACATGTGCATATATTGTTTTTATTGAATCCAAGATTGTACCTACATATGTTGACAATTAGGTAGATAAAGTGATTTAAACTTTAAAAACACTTGAGGAGTCTAATTATTTCTAAATGTTATTCTTATGAATTTAGGTACCTATGTTATACAATTTGGGGGTGGAATTTCAAAAATCATTTCTTAGCGGATGCCTACGTCATAATATCTACCTGTGTGCTAAATTTCAGCCCGATCCATCCAGTTGTTTGAGCACAAACTTCTATCCCCTAATTTATAGCCCCCTTAGGGGTGAAAATATCATCACAGTCACATAAATACGTTTTTATAATATAAAATAATAAGCCTGCGCAGCAAATTAGAAAATCCTAACACCAGTATTCACGGACTATCATACAAACTTCCACCCCCTATTTAACCCCCTTGGGGGTGGAATTTCAAAAAATCCTTTCTTAGCGGATGCCTACGTCATAATATCTATCTGCATTCCAAATTTCAGCCCGATCCGTCTAGTAGTTTGAGCTGTGCGTTGTTCGACATCAGTGAGTCAGTCAGTCAGTCACCTTTGCCATTTATACATTTAGATACTGTGTACGCCAAACATCGCAATATGTATAAAACATTTCTATTCTATTCTTTCTATTCAATAAATAAACCACCTACACACAGAAAATTTAATATAATAGTTAATTTGAAATTCCAATGAGACCTGCAATTTTGAAATTCCAAATTATATTAGGTTATTGAATAATAATTTTAGCAGAATATGCACACGTGTAATATTATTCTGCGATGGGGATATACCCTTAAAACAATTAATTCGTTTACATAATTTAATTTAACGGGTAATATTACTAAGGCTCGTATTTATAAAGCGATCTCAAGATTGAGAGCAATATTGAGTGCGGATTTGACAGGTAATTTTGTACTGGAATGACATTTCTAAAACGAACTCAAACTCGCTGTCACTCTTGAGAGCTGATTATTTTCACATTAATTGAATAAATGTATAATAGGTACCTACCTATTAATGGGCTATTCGATAGTTTTCCTTTTGCAAGAAAAGTCATTAGTGAGTCTGTTACACTCGAGGAAAAAGAACGTTTACAACAAACCTAACTTTTAATTGAAACTACGTCAAAAACAAACGAAACACAGAAATACCTATTCATACGATTCCCTTTATAAACCACATGCAGGGCTGTTGGAACCTAGTTTGAAAGCCTTTTTAGGGTTCCATACTCGGCAAAGGAAAGCTGTGTTCGTCTTTTACATAAAAATATCGGATAAAATAAATTGGGTTAACAAATAAATTGGAACTTTTATATTTATACTATTCTAATTGGAAATTGTTCAATCAAATATGTAGTTACTTCTCCTTGTTGTGTGGGTTTCGAGTCAATTGTTTCGATGAACCCTGGTGTCAAGAGTTGGCACATTACATATACTAAAGAAATGTGGATTCAAAAATGTATCATTGGATGTGTGTCGTAAGAACAAAAGTAGCTTTTTGGTATCAGGTATTCCTTTAAATCTTAAAAATAATAGATTCTTAAAACAATGTACTTTTCATAGTTAGGTACCTACCCTGACAACTTTTATAAGTATAAGGACTATATCATGTCCAACACACTCTTGCCCATTTTTGCTCTTTTCTGTATTTTGCCTGAAGCATAATCAAAAATCTGTATCGGGACAGATGGAAAAATCTTTAGCTAGCGTCTGATCGTTTTTTAGGCCGAGAGCAGCAGAAGTACCTATTATAATAGTACTATCTGTGTTCAAACAAAATTCAAATCTATCTAATTTATCAAGACCGCATATTAAATAAAATCAAAATAATTGGTTTGAAGTTATTTAAGAAAGTTTGTTAGATCTATAAATTCTTAAAATAACAGTTTTGGGCTAAACAAAGGTTTAGGCGGGGGGTGTAAAAGCTCCCTTTGGTGGGGGCGCTGATTTAGGATGAAAGGCGGGAGCGTTCGGGCGAGCATTCCACACCCGACTGGCCATGGCTAAATTTAAACACAGCCCATGAGGGGTTCAAGCGCATAGGCTTAGACAGATGAACTGAACATCAACTGCAATCCAACCGCCAAGTCGCAGTTCAGATGCAGTTTGATTGCAGTTAACAAGTATAAGTTAAAAAGTATTCAATATGTTAAACAACTTTAAAGTATACAGTGCACAATCTGCACTGTGCACAATGTATTGTAAGTAACCACAGCCTCTTAGTTTATATTTATTATTAAAGAATCTTATGCTATAAAATGTTCTAATGTGCATGACAATTAAAAGATGTTCACAACATTCTTATAATCCTCGCATTTTACCGGTTATTTTATTTACTCCAGTTTATAAAATAGGTACTAGCTTCCTGTCAGCGGTGTCACCCGCTGCTAAATAAGTTTTCTCGTGGAATGATATATTTTTCCGCGGTAAAAAGTAGCCTATGTTACTCAGGGTGAACGTAGCTTTCTAATGGTGTTTTTGAGTTTATTCGTTACAAACATACACACAAAAACACAGAAATAAAAATCTTACCTCTTTATAATATTAGTAAAAGTAATACGCGTTTCTGTGAGGCTGTTTATGAAAATTTACTCATTGCACTGATAATGACAGTTAATGTTTTGCACGCGAATAAATTCATTTTACAAAGATACATTTCACCGAATTTGAAATGTACTGTTAATTGAATTTTCAGAAATAAAATGAATTAAAACCCTTTTGACTGGTTGCAAAAGCTTATTACCGATACATAGAATTTTTAAATTCAGTTATGTCCGGATTTAAAATCGAGTTAACTTCTCTGGAACATCCAAACCCAGGATTAATTTGACCCACGTTCATTTTACTAGGTTTTCCAAAAATAATGTGATCTTTGTATGTAGAGGTGTGAGGGCCTGGGTTCTCCCTATGACCAGCGCTTCACAAAATATATACAAATGGGTAGGGAGGAGAAGAAATGAAAGAAAGTTATAAAGTAGGAGACAGTTAATGAAAATGTTGTTATAAATTGATAAAAAAAGGTGTTTCTCAAAAAATGGTGACATAAAGATGAGAAAAATGAAAGGGGTGATTCGGGATTTGAATTGGGTGGCCAGTAATGAATTTGAGGTGTGAAAAATGAGGTTTTGTAACGCATCGTTACAGAGGTTTGAACGCAAAAAATAATAAAGTTATTTTAACATTCTTTTAGCCATAAAAACTATATTTAACAGGAGTCTCCAATTGTTTTTAGCTATTTTTTACCGCCAGAAAATACCTATCTGATTCTTACCTAGAGGCAACGCGCGGACAAGGATTTAGTCCGTAATTTAAATAAACTAGTCAATTTGAGTAACAAACTGTTGATCCTAAGGTTAAGTTATGAAATTGATGATTCCAACTTCTTTGAACTACCTAACTTTGATGTTTTGTTTTGTTTTAGAGCTCAGTTACCTAAAGTTTATTGACGGAAACTATTGACTAGTTGTCTAGCTGAGAAAAAATCTTTGTGCCATAAAAAATATCTATATATCCCCCATAAATCCGATACGGTAGCGTGGCCCCGGGATGTCAAGTTATTATAGTGACAACATCGAAGACAAGCACTAGAAATGAGCATGCCAGCAACTTGGGAAACGTTTAAAAGTTATCGCTGTGGGACTCGGCACAAAGTGGGGCACGCGTCACAATCGCACAGCCTTCAGTGGGACATACATCCGCCGCCCCACCACCTGACGATCCACCCTCGGAACTATACAACTAAACTAACTACTCGTACGTGGGTGACATGTTCTGTTATCATCACCAAAATAGATGAATGAAAAGTTGCTCAATTTCTTCATTGACTTAAATATAAAGTAGCCGTCGTGAAATACTGGCAAGGGACGATTTATTCTAATCACAATATTTTGGACCTTTGATTTGAAGAAGAAGAAGTTGTTTTTACTTCCTTCACTTTCTTAAGTTTGGGGTAGAGATTGATAACTAAATTTTATTAAGATAATAATAATATAATAAAATATGTTTATTTCTCCACAAAAGTTACATAGAGCCTAATAAAAGTGTAGTTACAAATTAAATATTTACATTTGTGGGAGACTGAAGCCTAAACTAAGACCAGCTAGTATTATAGGTCTCCAGACACCCGCTGCTCTCTGTTTAAAATTTACACATGTTAGTACTTTATAAAGTGGAGTTTACGTAACAATGATTACTATAATATTAATAGAAGTGTAGATACAACAGGCAAGATTTGAAGTTTAAGATTACTTGAACTATCTTTCCAGTAAACAATCTTGATGTCTTTTTTATTTAAAAACACATTTCTAAAATTTATTAAAACTGTTGGCAAAATAGTTATCACATCAAAACTGTTATTTCATTATGTATTCTTATCTAATAGCTATAACTTATTTAAGGAACATGTTCTTCG